>JAGFBZ010000664.1:0-197500 GCA_018398805.1 Hirundichthys speculiger
CCTTATACGCTCCTCCCACCCGACGTGCATAAATGAACATGCGATCTCTAAACTAAAAAGACCTGGATTCATACTTAGCGCAGTCAATGATAATTTACTTTCTTTATAAATTTACCTCTTACCCTAAATATACCAAGTAAAAAGCATTTCTTTTCATTAATTAAAAAAGTCAGGTACAGTGCCTTTAACTGAATTTAATTGTAATGTTTTGTTTAATGGCCTCAATTAATTTTTAATCTTTAAAAAAACTCTTGCGATGAAGAAAAGATTAAGGTTCCCCCTAAGATGAACGAGGAGTGTCTTTGTAAGAAATGATTTCAAATTGGACGTTTGTATTTAGTTACTGCAAGCTTTGTGCTTCATGTACCTTTTTATTCTGGGGTGGTAGGGAGATTAAATGTTCCGGTTGTTGTTCAGTGTTCAATTGTCTGCAGGGTACCGGTTTGTAGAGCGTCAGCTATCATTTAACCAAGTAGTTCCAAGGTGGAGGTGTAAGGCTGAAGCTCTTGGAGATCATGATGGAAATGGTTTTTCACATATTTAGTGACATTTTTGTTATGCTGGAGGACATATGTTAAGGTGAGATAATATGGCAGTATAAACTAATTCATATAGCTGTATTGTCAATTATATGGTCAGCCATTTATCAATTGAGCCATGCATTGCAGCTAAAAGAGCCACCCTCAGAATTCAGTTTTAATTATTCCTCTGATTTAAAACACTCAAACAGTTCAGCATCTGATGCGTTATCTTATCTAGAAAAAGCATTCTATCTATTATCTATCTATATCTCTATCTATATATTATTAATTTAGTTGATTACATTTTCTTTCAGAAATGACTGTTTTGCTTTGAATTTGGATGTCTCATTTAGCTGAAAGGGACTGGCCCATTACTTAACATTCATCTCCAAAGTGGGACAGCTGATGTTCCCCGCTTAAGGACCTGAACAGTTACATTTTATTACAAAATCCAGCACAAAAATATTAAAGCCCAAAAAAACCAACAAAACGGCAATCAGCGTACACAAATTTTCTTAGTTTCCAACGATTTACAAAAAGATGCAGATGTCTCTGTCACTGTTATGAAATTGTTCCAAGTTTAAAAAACCTCGGTTTTCTTGAACCTAACAGAGAGATGCTCCAGAAGGATTCATGATTTTAAGACGGCAGTGAGGATTCACATCCCGGATATAAGAGGAAAGTTCGACCAGTCGTCTGAAGAAGATGTTGGTCCCGAATGGCCAAGAGAGAAACGTTTGGGGAGAAGATTCTGGCAAACTACAAAAAAGTCAAGCAGGTATTGAATCAGAAAAACATGTGGATTATCTAAACTAAGAAAAAGATGAACGCAGGAAGGAACGGCACTTAAGGACTTTATAGAACGAGACTAGAACTATGTAGATAGGTGAAGAGGGATCTCCAGTGAAACAGAATCAAGACATAAGACAAAACCAAAGAGCAGTGACAAGAGGGATCATGTTCTGAAAAACAAAATGAGTCTGCGTCAGCCAAAAAAGACAGGAACAGAAAAACATAGGACTCTCAAGATTCACAGTCAATTGTGACAAACAATTCTTTAGTTGTGCTGATGTTCCAAAAGCAAGTGGGTCCAAGAAGTACCATAGAAAGAAAGAACTACTGTATTTCTGTGAGGAACCTCAATCCAAAATGCACGCCATTTGGAACGCAAACATGAAGATAAAAAAGTTGCCGACACTGATGTACCCAAAGAGTCCAAAGAAAGGCGAAATCTGCTGAACCTCCTTCGCAGAAGAGGGAATCGGGCACACAACATTGAAGCAATTACACAGGTAAGGGGACATAGTGCCTTGAAGCAGCAAGTGGTGATCGCAAGGGGAAATCCAAATGATTATAACATTGTTTTGCTGCTTTGGGCTCTTTAAACGCAAGTCTTTGTGGAAGCATGCAAAACGGTGTGACTGCTCAAGAAATTGCATACATGACTGGAAAAAAACGAATTCAGAGTCTTTGTGCAGCTTCCCAGCCTGTATCCAAAGAAGTGAACATGAAAAGTAGCAAACTTCTAATGGCATGACTCAAGAGAAGTGCCCAGTAAGAAGGATCCAACATACTGAAGGTTGGAGAAAGATGTTCAACGACAAAGAGAAAAGCATCACAACATGAGAATGTCGTCAGATATGAGAGGACTTGGAAGACTTGTGATCGCAGGAAAGGAGGTCACTCCTCTGACAAAGATGGAAGAGTACATCCATCCTCAGAACTTTCACTTGTCATCCGTGCTGTTAAACAAGTAACTGGCTTTGATGAAAGCAGGAATATATTTCAGAGACCCACCTTAGCCACAAAATTAGGGCAGAGCATCCAGAGAGTTGCTGATATCATGGAGGCTGAAGCTCTTGTATCCCAGAACAATGAAAAGAAGCAGCTTGTTCAAGAATTTAGATGCCTGTATAGTCTTACCTGGAATGAGGTGATATCTTCTGCAGCATACCGCACTGTTGAGGAGAAAAAATGGAACAAACCCAAGCTTATTCCGCTAGCAGATGATGTCAAAAAGATGCATATCTATATGACTGAAAAACACCAAGAGTACTATGGGCAGCTATGGGATGAGAAAACCTCAAAGAATTGGACTAATCTTACCAAAGTGATCCTGGCACAGATCATCCTTTCAACAGAGAAGGAGGTGGGTTTCCAAGATGTTGCTGGAAACATGGTGAACAGGGACAAAATCACTCAATGACGAGGTGCAGAAGGTGTCAGAAGGAAAAAAAAAAAAAGGGTCACAATTTTGAACGAATGGAGATTCGTGGCAAACGTGGAAGTTTCTATTATTCTTCTCAGCATGGTTGTGCTTAAGGAGAGGACTCGTGTTGGGTGGGTGTGAAACCCCTTCTATTTGCCCGGCCGGGTTTGACACTGCCATGGGGGTCTGACTGCTCGTGAGTTTGCAAGAAACTGTGGAGCCAAAAAAACGAAGCACTTTCTTCAACAAAAACTAAGATGCAGGTAGCCACTCTCTCCAGAGTTCTTAATCTTAATGACACAGAACAAGATTTGTTGGCAGATTTTTGGGACATGACATTAGAGGCACAGAAAGTTTTCGCCTCCTGAAGGACTCTACACTTGGCAAAAATCAGCAAGGTACGATGGCTGTGAACAGGGAAGACTGGCAGAATTCCAGGAAAAGAATCTGGACATCTCTATCAAGCCCATGGTAAGAAAAAAACATGCAGTCCAGTTTTAACATGCATATTTGAGCAAATGCAATTGCTTATGTTTTTTAGACCGAACTTAATGGGAAGAAAGCTCTGGAAAAATCTGATGATGATATGATCCAATGGTCCAATGGGGGTTTTTGTGTCAGTTGCATTCTTGCCATATTAATTTACTTTTTGGATGATTGTTTTTATATTTACAAACTCCAGAAATTATGAATGATGCTCCATGTAGTTTGTAAAAAAAAAAAAAAATTTGTGTGGATTTTTTTTTCTTCAGAACGATTTAAGATCTCGAGATGAAACCATGGCCTTCACAGCGCCGCTGGAAGTTGACCAGCTTCAGGAGGTAAATTGGTGTGAGCATCACATCTTCTCACAAGCTCAGAAGTAACAGGGGGGATTGTACTAATCTAAATGTTGAATAGTTTTCATAATTTTATTTCTTTATAATTCCTGTGCATAGGAGAAGTGCCAGAAGCAGAGCGGACACCACAAGTCAACAGCTTAGACAAAAAAAAGTATTGAAAGGTATAGCTGCCATCATTTCATGGTTTTCATATACACTATCTGATGGCCATTTTCGTTTTGTGCCTTCTTGCTTTGTCCTAATTACCTTGTAAATGCCAAAAGGACAGCAGCATAAATATCTGGAAAATAGGTTGCACAGTGTTAAGCTAATTAAAAACCTTATGGTATTATCTGGAGATGGCCAAGTTATTCTGACATGTTATTTTACATCGGTTGCATTAGTGTAAAAACTATTATTATCTCCAGAAACTGATTTTAATGACAAGCTGGAATAACATGCAAGTCTCCTTATAATTATCAAAGTTGGTGAAGAAATACTTTAAAACGTTTGCAATGGTTGCTACTATTCTATTTAGTCACATATTGGCTTTTAGTATTGTTTAAGGAGTGTGCAGATCACATAGCCTGCATGGGTCCTGCAGATGAGACTAAAGGCTGAAGGACACTTTGTACATGAGTGGATTGTGTTTGACAATTTTTTTTCCTGGTCATAATTACGCACTGACCTGAACAAATAACCTTAAGTTTCACAATATATCCCAGATTAGTCATTTAGGTTGCATTCACACTCTGTCTGTTTTGTCCACTTAAAACAGACCATGGTCCGTTTGTACGGATAGTCCGCTTTGTTTGGTGCAGTCTAAACACCTGAACACCAGCTGCGTTTGTCATGTGTTCTTATAACACAGATGTTATAGCTTGGTTGGGCACAGTCTGTGGTCAGTACTGTGTCATATTGGTGGTTTTGGTTGATGTATGTTGTTTTGTTTGGAAAGTTTCCAGGAAATCACCAAGACGTGAAAATGACCTTGGCCTTCACAGCAGCAGCTGGAAGATGACCTGCATGGTAAATGTGGCATCACATCTTCTCACATACAGATATGTGTCTGAGCCTCAGAAGTACACAGGGGGAATTCATTGTACTTATCTGTATTCAAAAGTAATTCTGAAGCAGTTTCTATAATTTTATCTTCTGTATTATCCTGTGTCATAGGAGAAGTGCCCAGAATCAGAGCCGGACACCTCAAGTCAACATTTTCCAGGAAAATCACCAAGAACTGAAAATGAAACCTCGGCCTTCAAAGCAGCAGCATCAGGAGGTGGTAAATGTGTCGCAAGATCAAATTTTCTGCTTAGCTGATTTTGAACTATTTGAAAGAAATTTTTAAAGGGCAACTTGCATGTTGGACACCCCTATGCAGCATAGTGTGCATTACCGATAAAGGAATTAGATTTTCAGAACTGGAGAAATATATATCAATGCCATAAATGGTATTTTGAGATTAAGTTGTTATAAGTAACTTCCGCATTTATAAAGTGACATCACGGGAGGGAGTCCATGACTCTGCCCTCTGCACAGAGGACCACCGTCCCGTCCTCTGGACAAAGGCTCTTCTTTCTCTCTCTCTTCTTCTCTAAACAAATGGAGGAGGGAGAAGATGAAGTGCACAATTAAAAAAAACCTGCGTAATCCACTTCATCATCAAAGTCCTCGCTCTCTGGCTCCACCATTCCCTCAGCTCCTTCTGGCTCAAAAACGAGCGGCAGGCCGGGCTCCACATTCAGAGATCGCCTCACTTTTATCACACGCAAAACAAACGACGACTGCACCACACACTAAACCCACTAACTATACAGTCCAAGCACGCCAGATATCACAAATCTCTCAACTTTTAAAACGATCGGGTTCGCTATTTCTCTTGTCGCTGCTGCCCACTCCCCACAACTTCTCCTCCTCCTCAGAAACCAAATGCGCGGTTTATAGCAAACGCTACTATATTCAGAAAAACGTTACGTAAATGGGCGCCACAAATTACCGAGTGTGTGGTGACAGATGTGGCAGAAGTCTGCTCTCTTCACCCGCAAAACAGACCTACGGTGGAAAAACCTTGTTTTTCCTTAAAGGAAACTGATGGACATGATGTCCTGACAGGCAGGAATTCTTGCAACCAGCACAACCACAATAATTCACCATTATCACTTCTCTATCTCTCTGTCTCTCTCAACTGCTCTCTACCCATTATTAAAGTTAACGAGAAGAGATGATATTGTTTACCTCTACCTACGTCATATGACGCGTTGCTAGCGGAAAAGAGGCTGCTCTCAGAGGCTAGCTTAAAAGGGACACGTTTGCATTAAAAACTCTGTTTTAGGTTTTGTGTAACAGTAATTTCTAAATATATATTGTTAAAAGGCCTCTTCAGACAAGGTGAAGTATTCATTCAAATTTTGATTTAACCTGCAAGTTTCCCTTTAAGGAATTCAAATGTTATACTAAAGAACTTTATACGGATGGAACAATTAGTCTACAATGGTCTTACTTTTAACAAATGGACTTCATTGCTCTGTAACTTTAACAATCATAGCATGCCTTGATGAGAAGCTAATGAAAGTAAAATTTTTTGACAGAAAAAAGTTATGATACTGCAATTCTGTCATTTTAAGAAGTCAGTTAATATTTTTCCCGTTTGACCTAAATATTTTCTTTAAACCCCTTAAACTGGCCATTTACCCACCCGCGGTACACAAGACAAAATGGTGTAAATGCTGTATTGATAATGCATTGAGTAACTTTTCCCAATTATTAATTATTGAAAATATTTTTCTAAAAAGACCAAGAAAATGTGGTCCACACAGGAAGTTAAAGCAGTGGAAAAGACATTAATGGATTTCATACGTATGGGGAAAACTCCAGGTAAAAAAGATTGTGAGGAGTGTCTTGCTGCCTCCCCAGAAGCCCTGGCGTACAGGGACTGGAGAGCTATTAAATTTTACGCTCATAATCGGATAGTATCCAAGAAAAGAATGTAAATGTGGCTCATGTTCTTCACCAAGGTACATTCGTTACATTTGTTGCAGGTAATACCTGGTGTTAAGTTATGTTAAATATATATGTAATGTGTTCGTCATTTAACATGGGATGCACACTGAAATTTTTTTTTTTTTAATGATTGAGCATTCTTTAAATTTATTTTTTATTCATCAAAAAGAAAAATATTCTCAGTTTAAATTTTGTTTTTCCCTTTTTTAAAAAGGATTTCATTTTTTCTTGAAAAATATTCTAAAAGGAGATTTTATTTTTGCATCCGAAGTATTGGATAATTTTTTTTTTTTTATTTCCACATCCCCACTGTTCAATTTTATAAATAATAAATATTTTTGCTTGGGCATCTTTCTTAGTTTTTATTCATCTTGCAGAACCAAAAGGTTCCACTTTGCTTTTGATACTTTACCTCTTACCTGCTGAATTTGTCTAGATGTTGCAGTATTTTAGCATGGCAGTTCACTCTAATTACCAAGACAAAGTTCCAAATATATGCCTTGAAAATACACAGGCAATTTTACATTGGATTAGATTTCCTTTATTGTCCCTTTATGGGGAAATTCATATGTTACAGCAGCAAGCAAGAGACAAAAAGACAAAAGACAACAGGGACATACAATAGCAGGTAATACCACCAGTATCAGCAGTTGTACATGGGCTCGTAAAAAGAAAATTGCACGTTATTATATCATGACAAACAGTGGATTATTTTACATTAAGTACTGATTATTATTGTTGTTATGATGCACAGTGGATATTGCACATTGAGTACTGTGCACTATTATTATTATTACCATTTGACATTTTCCAGTCCTTGGACAAGATTTTTGGATGTCAATTTGGCTCTATTCATTGCAAAAGCTTATCTATTTTGCAAATGCTGCCATTAGTTGGGCAGAGGAAGTGTATCTGGCAGTATTCATGTTTAAAGTAAAGTTTCTATATATATCTCTTATTGGACCTAACAAGTGCAGTAATAATATAAAGAAAAATTAGAATTTAACATTTTGATGTTTTTTCAATATTTGAAGTTCTGATATATATTTTTTTTTTTTTTCTGATTTATTTATGTCATTTTAATGTTCCTAGAGTGTCTAGAAAGCATGGTCCTAGGAAGGTAAAAATTTTTCGGTGGAGCTAAATGGGTCACAAATGTGAGAATGTGTGTGTGCGTGTGTGTGTGTGTTTTGTTGTTGTTTTTTAAAATGTTTTTTATGTTTTTGTATTTCAGACAAGTTATAAACAAAGTTTGGTGGTGGTGAAAAGAAAAAAACTCAAATAACATCAGGAAAATTATAAACAACATTCTGTTACACAACAACAAAGTTTTTGTCTCTGACACTACTTCTGCTAGTTAACTTAAAACCTATTCTGGGATACTTTAAAGACTCAAGTCTACACAACTCTCCACTGAGTACTTGCTTGATAAAATACAAAAGAACACAAATACAGATGCATATTGAGAGACTCCCAGTGTCTTGCAACATGAACTTTGGAACATACTGCAGCACAGATGTTCTCCAAGAATTAAAAAAAAAAAAATAGATAAAGTAAAAAACAGTTTAGTATAAAAACAACACAAACACATAATTTTCTTAAACTGAATTTTTTTTAAGTGCAGGTATGACGTTGGCATAACAGAATTTAATCTGTGCTATTTAATTGTTTTAAAGCTTAGATTTATTCAACACTGTGGACTATAGCAACAATATGAAAAACTGAGTAGTAATGTCCACACTTATTATTGCTGCTATATATGCACACATCAGTCTTTCATGAGCAAACATAAGTAACTTATGTGATGTGACAAGTTTAGCTATAATTTTAACACAAAGAATATCTGCTTTTAAGAGAAAAAGTTATATCATGATTTTGTTATGTCACTACAAGTTAGCTTTAGCATCATTTGGAAAAATCTCTAGATAAACCTCATTCATGTTATGACCTCATCTGAGATGGAAGCGCGGTCAGACAGTCAGATGGACGGATGTTGGAAGAAAAGCCCCTGCAGCTGTTCTGCTGCATGAAATTACAGAGAAAAACTCAGTGAGGAAATGTATGCTGCTGCCTCTTTGTGTTCACGCTGTGGGAGAGCAAGCTGAGCGGAAACTGATCAGATCTGATCAGAGCCATGTTCACAACAAGGCCAGTGGTGCACAGTTGACTCTGGCAATGTGTGTTGCAGTGGGGTGATGTGCATTCATGGAGCCATAAACTAATTTCATCCAGACGTGGTTGCAGCTCATCTAAAAATAATAATGCCTTGTATATTCGTCTTCAAACTGGAGGACGGAATCAGAATCAACAACAGTTTTGACCTCACTCCAGGAGCTGTTCTACATTTGGTCAAATTTAGTTGTTTTTGGTTAATTTTTTTATTTTATTTATTTATTTATTTATTCTACTGTCTTGTATCTTGATGGTTTTTTTTGTAATTTAATTCCTTTTCATTCCTTGTGTTTAAATACACATTTAAAAAAACTGTATAAATTGTACTTTTATTTAAAATAATTTTTTATAACTTATATAATACAATGGTGATATTTTGAGCAGTGTTAATGCCCCACTTTAATTTCCTTTCTAAACAACACGGGTCAGCACTAGAGGTCAACTGAGCCATCAAAGGTTATTTTGGATTAATGTATACCATGTGTGTGTGTGGGTGTGTGTGTGTTTGTGTGTGTGCGTGTGTGTGTGTGTATGAGCTGTCAGTAGAGCCAATCAAAGTGAAGCAGAATCAGATTTTGTTATTTCAATCAAAAACACAGGTTTCATACAGTTTGGAAAAACTGACAAGGAATCATGTGGTGTAGTTGCCTAGTAATAATAATAAAATACGGGCTCAAATTTGCGAATGTTTTCCTGTGAACATGTATGTAACAGTTCGATCCTGATATGAGTTTCCACATTGTAATGACTAAAAACACAGTCGGTGATGACAGCAACAAGTAGAGTAAAACAGATGTTGTGATGTCGCCCTGTAGTTTCTCAAGGTGATATTTTAAGGTGCTCTTATTTTGAAAATTCTTTCTTTCTATTGGTTGTCATGGTCACATAGTTAGGATCTTGGATCAGAGCAGCCATCTTGTTAGTGTTGTATTGCCGTGTGCTTCTGATTTACTATCCATCGCATCTGTTGGTGTTGAGTCTTGGAGAACCTTTGTTAGTAAGTTTAAAATATATTTTTTTATTTGTATAATTCATGGTTCTGAATATTGTGATTGTTTATTTCATATTTTTGTAAAGATTACAAGCTAATGGTAAAAATTCATATTTTTGTTATGTGGTGCATAGTAGCTCATGTAGCTCTTACCCTTAACTTTTTATTACCATTCAGAATACTTTTTATGTACATTGATAGACTTTTCTCTGTTTTTATTTTTAGATTCACAATAAAAAAGGATGTTTGAGGTGTTGTTAACCATGGTGACAAAGATCTCCAGTAAACAGACTTGAACCTATTGCATGTCTGAGTCTTTCCAATCCATCTTTCCAATGATGACATTCAAGTGTTTAGCTATCTGTCACTCCATGTAACCAAGCGTGCAGTATCAGCTCAACACAGCTGATACTGCAGGAAAGACACCAGCTTTGCATCCACTCCTCTGCTTCATTAGATTTGTGCTCTTCATACCAAGGAAGTGGTGTATGCCATACACAAGATGGACAACAAGGGAAATACAAAGGATCAGTAGAATACTCCGGCTCAACCACAGTCTGTGAAGTCACATGTGACGAGGTCTGGTGTTACCTCATCCACCAGTTCTAGCAAATCTTCAGCTAGTTAAATCGCAGCTATGTCAGGGCAGAGGCACGGTGTGCTCACTGTACCTTTGTTCAAAGAGAAACCAAACTCATGGTTGAGAAAGCTCAGCTAAAAGTAGAGAAGATACGCATTGAGCCAGTTTTAATTGCACTGAAACATGAAAAAGAGGTTGCAGCTGCAGAAGCTGAAGCAGAAATCCTGGAAGCCGCTGTAGCAGAATTGCAATCTAGAGCAGGCTTGCTTGACATTGCAGCTCTTCCACATGAGTCCAAGGAGAAAAGAACAAGTGATTATGTTAAGTGTCACTCTAGACTGCAGTCTAATCCCCAGTCACTATCCCATCCTGAAGTTAATGCTGCACTTGATCAGCAGCATGGAGTTTTCCAATCTCTGCCACTCTCAGATCGCAAACGTAATCCCATTGACATGACTGGAGATAGTTTGCATGTCACCCCTGCTCCTGTTAAGCACCAGTCCAGCTGCTCTGCAGCACCTGGCATGAATCGGCCAGCCTCCCAACATCCAAGCGACATGCAGCCACCCAGTTTGTCTCCTATGAAAGGACCTCACACACAAACCCGTACATGGCACAGACACCGCAGCCATATGTGCCTGATCACACGGGTATGAATGACTTAGCTGTTTACATGGCTCAACGTGAGCTTGTGACTTCTGGAATTATCAAGTTTGACGACCGATCAGACAACTACTGGGGATGGAAGGCAACCTTCACAAACACCATACATGGACTGAGACTTAACTTCAATGAAGAACTCGACCTTCTGGCTAAGTGGTTGGGTCATCAGAATAGGTTAGAAGGATCAGGGCTGTTCATGTCAGTGACCCGGCTGCTGGGCTCAGGATGGCTTAGATGCATCTAGAGGAGTGCTACAGTTCTCCTGAAACAATCAAAAAGGATCTGTTGGACAAGCTTGACAGGTTCCCCAGGATTGGAAACAAAGACCCACTCAGCTTAAGAGAACTTGGTAATCTGTTGAGAGTTGGAGTCAGCAAAATGAGAGGTTTGCTTACTTGGACTTATCTACATGGATACATCTTGAGGTGTGAACCCAACAGTCGAGAAATTGCCATATGCACTTAAGGAGAAATGGATATCACAAGGGAGTATGTACAAGATACAGAACCAAGTTCAATTTCCTCCATTCTCCTTCTTTGTGGATTTTGTCGTGAGAGAGACCCAGATCCGTAATGATCCAAGTTTTACACTTAGCTCACCAAGCACGGCAGCAATGAAGTCAGACACCACTGTGAGGAGGTACGCACCTTTGAGAGGTCAAGTGTCATCACACAAAACAGAGATCACACCGATACCTACCACCAGACCTATGGAGACCGCTAGCACCGGCAGTAACCTGGATGTCAACAGACAGTGTCCGGTTCATAAGAAGCCTCATTTTCTCAAGTGATGCAGAAGTTTCTAAGCTAAGACAATAGAAGAACGCAAAGCTTTTCTCAAGGAGATTGGGTTTGTTTCATATGCTGTACATCAACTGAACACATGGCAAAGGACAACAAAACACTCATCGAGTGCAGAGAGTTTGACAGCAATAAATATGACAGCTCTTCACCCAGGACCAGCTCCGTGCCCTGAAAAAATAACTAATTGGATGAACACAAATAAATTTTGGGTAGGATTTCCATCCATTAAATTTATGTAGCCCCAACTCAAACTAAGTACCTCCTTATAATATGATTTAATTGAGTCGAACTCATCTTTATCAAATACAGCCAAAATAAAATAAGTACTTTAACCGGCCTAAACGTATTTACATTTGTTTAACTCAAATTAATATATTATTATAAAATAAAGATTTTTCATTACTTCATTTTACCCTCATATCAGACACACAACACAAAATCTGGTTAATGTTTTTATTTAAAACTAATAAAAACTCACTCAAATACATATCAGGGATTCTTGAGATAAGGGACAAAACAGGTTTTAAAAATCTTTTTTTTTTTAAATGCACACTATATTCATTGGAACTGTATTTTTCTGTAGAGAAGGGTCTTAGCTATTTAACCATGTAAAGGAACAGGTTCTAAATAAAAACACTTTTTGAAAAAATAAACATGCTTCACTTTAGAACTTGATTTGTGTCAACTCCGTCAGACACACTCAAAAGTATACAATTTTAATTCTTCCAGTCCAACAAGAATCTAAAGTCCTGAAGTATGTCGGTATAGTGATTAGTTAATCTGATATGTAATAAAATACAATATATAAACTTATGTTGTGATTTCACACAATTCTCGATATCGGCGTGACGTCACGAACCATGCTATCGGCCTTGGTTACAGCGCGAAGGGGCAAACAACATTGGAGCGAAGTATGAAGCCAAATTGGATTCGCTAATTCACTATTTTTCCGATGTGTATCATCAGTGTTAATATTATACTATAATAATGCCATAGTGAAATATTGTTGCTGGGGACCTGCAACAGTGACTCGAAGTGTCCAGAACGTTTGGAGGAGGCATTTTTATTTCCTTTCCCAAACCAAACCAACCGCTGGAGAATGCAGCTGTGGGTTCAGTTATGTGTTCGTCCACACAATCAACTGAATGTGGGAAAAGTTTCAAAGCACACCTACATTTACTCAAAGGTAAGTTTACTTTATTTATTAGATCAGTGGTCTTCAACCAGGGGTCCGTGACCCCTAGGGGGGCCGTGGAGGTACTGCAGGGGGTCCTCCAAGTTAAAAATAAATAAAGGCAATTTTAACCAAAATAATTTGAGAGTTAAAAAAAAAAATAATATATATATATATATATATATATATATATATATATATATATATATATATATATATATATATATATATATATATATATATATATATATATGTATACAGACAGTTCTAAATATATAACTGCCTGAAGTTAAATGTTTCATTGTTGGAAAATAACAATAATAGAAAAAAATAGAAAATATAATAATAATAATAATAATAATAATAATACTGATATGCATGAAAGTTTTATCAACCATAAACACATGTAGGCTAATAACCCAGTCAGGAATTGGTTAATAAGGTGAAATAAGCAGAATAAAATACATCTAAAAGTTATTATAAGCCAGGCTTAAAATGTGACACATAAAAAAAAGGGGGGGGGGGAATGAGAATTACAAGCAGGGGTCCCTGCTCTGTTTTTCTCTCATCCAAGGGGTCCCTGGGCTAAAAAAGGTTGAAGACCCCTGTATTAGATGATTGATTTAACCACCGTTTAGTAAAAGTAATTATATGATTTAGCAGCAGGGAGGGTGATGAGTTCTCTGTTAGCATTAGCTCTGGTCCAACACCAGAGCTGTGTTAACATCAGACAGTCGCAGCATTGTATTGATATAATTAATAAAGTGACGTTAACATCACTAGCCTCACCTTATACCTAACAAAATAAATATCCAGGGCCATATATATTTGTTGACAATGAGGCAGGCTTATAGGTATCTAGCGAGCTCTGGTCCATAGTAGAGAAATCATTGACACTGTGGACCAGAGCTAATACTAACGGAGATATTTTTTCATTCATCACCCTCCCTGCTGCTAAATCATATTACTTTTACTAAATTATTCCCTTTCCCTTGGGAAAGGAAATAAAAATGCCCCCTCCAAACGTTCTGGACACCTCGAGTCACTGTTGCAGGTCCCTAGTAGATATATTATGAGTCTCTCGACAGTCACTTGGGTCAGCAGCCCCAGCAGACAGACCTAGCGTTTTTTTTTTTTTTTTTACCGGACCTCAACGATCTATAATGGGGCCTCCCCAAACACGTCAAAATATTAGATCTAAACATAGAAATTGAAAACTAAAATATCTTGAAAAAATACGATTTCTTACCTGTTACAAAGTGTGCTGAACAAACATACGCGTAGTCTGATTTGGGCACCCATAATTTCCCTCGAGTATCTTCGTCTGCTCTGTTAATAGCGTGCAGCTATTTTCTTCTTCTTTCAGGCTCAGTAGCCTCGCCGGGAATCATATAAAATGACAAAAGCGACTGGCGAGCAACATTGTTGGTGCAGTTGAACACACAACAGTTCTTCACCATCTTTCCCCCTATTGTAAACTGCACGAAATCAGAAAAAACAGGCACAAAATGCTAAATGCATCGGCTTCGCAAGCAACAGTGAGCGATTGTTTGCCCCTTCAGACTGGTTGCTATGGCCCGCGGAGGCCAGTGGCCCGGATGTTCGTGATCGAGAATTCTGAAAACCCAGATTTCTAAATGTCTGCATTTTCAATCTTTGTTTTTAATTTTAAAATGAAAAAAAGCATTTGTTTAGATAAATAAGACATATGAGGATGTAGATCAGATGGTCCTTTATTACATAAACAACATAGACTGAAAAAAGAATAAACATTTTTTTCAAAAATGAACATAAACATACATCTGACAGTGTTGACGAAGAACTGACTGTGTTGACAAAAAACTGATGTGTATCACTGATTAATTAACAAATATGTTTTTAAAAAGATGGAAGAGACAAAAGATGAAGAACTAACTACTCTTTGTCTTATATTAAACATAAATCAGATAATGATAAACATACTGTAAATTCTCTTTTTTAAGTGGTGTGCGTGTGTGTGCGCGTGTGTGGGGGGTCGAGAGAGAGAGAGAGAGAAAGTGTGTGTGTGACTGCCCTGCACTGCTTGATTCAAATTTTAAATTGATATTCCTTAACAACAATACTGCTCAAAATGCTTGCAACACATAAATATTTAGCCTAGAAACAGGATCAATTAGCTAACTTAAGATTTCATTTTTGCCTTGCCTTGAGCAACAGGTTTAATTAGTTTAGTTAGTTTAGTTTAGTTTAGTTCTAAATTAGTTTAGTTTTAATAGGTTTAACTTGTTTAATAGGTTGCATGAGAAGTGTGTTGCATCTTTGCATGTCTTCTTGCAGCACAGCACTGTCACTGGACCTTCGCTGTCTGGACCTTTTCTGTGCATCTTTCCAATACCTTCTCTGGTGCCTCTTTGCCCTGTCTCCCATGTCACCTATTTGTATTGTTTTTTTGTCTTGAACTCTCTTCTTCCACCTTTGTCTTTCCTTCTCTTGCATCTCATGCTTCTCTCTGTGTCACTGTTTAAATTTTCTCTTCTCTTCCGTTAATACTCTCTATTTCTTCTCTTTTGCTCCTCGACTGACAATTTCCGTCTAGTCATGCTTTTCTACAATACAATTGAAATAATGAAACATGTATTAGCCCTTTTTATGAACATAGAAGTGGATCCCTCCATAGAGATGACCATTCAATGTAATATTCAGTTTCACCACAATATGTTGTCAAAATCTACAAACTGGTCCTTTAATGTAATATACAGTATAATTATAATATAAGCGCTGGGAAAGTTACACAATAATAAGCAGACCACAGCCTATCCATGCTCTACAAGTCAGAAGTGTAGGGTATACAGTACAAGGTCAAATAATGTAATATGTAATGATTTAATTAATGCTATATGTGTACATTTATATATAAATAAAACCCTGAAATAATATTTTAATTCTTTACTATGTTCACAAATGATATTATAATAGCATATTAAGAGGTTATAGGTGGATTTTTCAACTCTGTCAGCTTACATGTCAACTCCGTCAGGTGTAGAACCTGACGGAGCTGATGTCTGACGGAGTTTACAAAAGGGCATGTCTTTTCCCGCCAAAACATGTATTGTTCACTGCAGCTAGCTGGTTTTTCCTCAGTTGCTAGCTGTCTCAATAACCTCACTAAAATACCTAAATTCAATCCACTACTGTTTAAAAACATTATCATAACAGAGAGATGGTGTTGACATGTTCCAGCTGTGACCATAGGAATATCAACATTGTTTGTCTAAAATATCCAAAAAATGTAAAACATACTTGAGTATGTGTGGTAGCGTTGCATTCAGAACAGGTAGGGAGAGAAAAGGGGGTCCTCAGGGATATAGCTGACCATTCTATTTCCTGATTTAGTGAGGATTGTAAAAAAAAAATCTGACGGAGTTGACAGAATCTGAGGACAGAACTTTGATAGGCAGGATTTTAGGGAAAATATTGTTTGAAAGTTCACTTTATGAATTGTTTTATATATTTAAGACCACTCTTTGTTATTTAATATATATATTTACACACTCATAGAGTTTTTTAAAGGTTTTTTGGGTGGGTCAATAATGTGACCTCTTGCTGAGGACAGGTATAATAACATGGACCTCTTAACTACAGACCATACATTTAAACAAATTCACACAGAAAAAGTGTAAAATGCATTATAAAAAGAACATAGGTATACACAGTTCCTTTAGATTTAACTTTGTAAGTATGTAAACCATGATGAATTTCTTGATTTTCAATATAAATTAGACTTTTCTATGTAGGACATGTTTTGTCCCAACTCTCAAGAATCAGTGATATATAGATAGATAGATAGAACATCAACATGGAACTCATCAAAATGATGACAGTGATAGTCAAACTTAACATAATGACTTGTGTCAAAACACATAAAAACTGCCTTAGAACCCAGACAGTTTCAGGCAGAAAAGCTAAAGACAAGTTTTGACCAGTTCAGACCAACCATGAACATTTTCCCTTTAACTGCACTATGTAGTGCCTAAAAACTGGCATGAGATACACACATACTACATTTAACACACATCAGCAGTGAAAACATGGAAATTCCTCCACCAATCTCAAACTAAGCTGTTCAAAATGCACTTTGACCTTGACTCAGAGCTCAAGTTTCTAAGCTTCTCTTAAGTTTTTTTTTCCCTATGATGAACACAGTGTATGACCTATCACATTTAGAGAAGTACTCTGCTGACTTCAAAAGTGCTTCAAACAAAGTAGTACTAGTGCAACAATAATACAAGTACAATATTTGCAAAGGCATAGTATAACCAGTTCTGATTAAACATGAAAACTTTACTATAAACTGCAATAATGTAATGCCTATAAACAGATATGACATATACAGCACATATACATGTACAACACACATATAGAAATACAAAACAGAACCTGAATAAGATTTACATTTCTTTGAGTCCAGTCACAGCCTATCCACAGTAACACACTTCAAGATGCACTACACAAGTAGGTAACATATTTCTAGAACAAGGAGAAACTTCTGCTGACTGTCACTGACTGTGTGGACACAGTGTTTGTCTCTTATGAAAACAGCTTGATTTTCAGCTGCTGTATCTTTGCGTTCAGCTTGTGTCCATCCATGTTCATAATGATCTTCTGGAAAAACTCGAAGGTGTACTTGAGGTTTTCGGGAAAGGCAAGATCAAGGGCATAAATTAGCCCAAACAGCATGATGAACCCCATGATGACACTGCCAACATCGCTGAGGACTTTAATGCCCTCAATCACAACTCCCACATCCTCTGGCTCCTCCTGTCCCTCTCTTTGGATCGTGTAAATCCCCACGACTGTGGTGGCGATGTCCCTCTCTGCATCCTCAGATTTAGAGGACTGAATACAGGAAGAAAATATAAGTAAAATTTAAACAACAAACATAAAATAATGTACAAATATAAATGCACAGTTACTACATACAGCAGTTTAGAGCAACAGTTCATCAGTTGTCTTGGTCAAAAAACAAAATGGCTGTAGCCGTCAACATTTGACCTAAGATATCTGGCCATGGTTAGTAATAGTGGTGTGTCAGGCTTTCACAGAATCTTCTGATGCACACATCAGTGTTGTTTCCTGAAGTCATTGGCTGTTTCATAGAATTTTTCAAAATGAAGCATAGAATTAGATTAGTCTCAATATTATAGAGTAACTAACCCCTGTGGTCAGAGCCTAACTTCATCTGCTCCTTAAAAAAGTGGGTAGACACTGACAGAACAAGGAGAGAGGAGGAGCCAAGAGCAGGCGGAGCTTAGATGTGTAACAAAGGACTTGACATGACAGATAAAATAGAAATGGACATCAACACTCTCAGGTCACCTATTCCACAGACCACTCCTCAGAAGTGGAGGTTTTTTCACCTCCAGAATCTGAGGCACACAACATGGATGACAGTGGACTGAGCCCAATCAGCTTCAGCTCCATCAATGTCTGAAACTGGAGCCATCAGAGCCGAGGCTATAGCAGTGTGAGAGAGCTGAGTGGTAACATCATGTTAGCAGCTTTATGGCCAACATTTTTCAGTGGTATAGCTATGCAATTGTAGTGATCCCTTTTGAATCTACCACAGAAAATATTCAACAAAACTCAAGAGTGAGAAACCAAATCCATTCCCACTTGTAAAGGTAGGCGTGTCTGTGTGTGCTGTGTGTGTATCTTTGTTTGATAATTGACTGTGTATACAGTGACTACTACCTGTCACCAGGTTGCAGTGATGTATTGAGTAAAATGGAGGTGCCAGAAGTCAGGAAATACAGGAAAAATAGAAAAAAGATGAGCTACAGTATTTATGTTGCGGGACAAATAAAGGAACCTCTTGTTTACATTAGTAATATGTATGTGCTACAATTATACTACATGAGAAAGAATTGTAATAAACTTACCAAATATTCCTTGAAAAACACATCCGGGTCTTCATTGACGTACAACAAGGATGCACTCCCTCCTTATGTTGATGTCATCACACTATGGGTGACAAATAGGGACATCTGGTTGTGATGGAGGTGCAGGGATTAGAGCAGTCTGAGGATAAGTGGGTTTTTGGGCTGTCATTATAAAAAAAATAATTATATTATCAAATTGTAAAAGAAAGCAGACATTAAATTGTGAAAATTATAGCTGCATAGGTAGGTTTGAGAAATTAGTAAGAGCATGCAAGGTTTTCAAACATTGACCTCCTTCCTTCAGGCCTCCCTCCTGCTGAGATTAAAAGAATACTTAAATTTAAACCAGATGGTTGTTATCATTACTAGGTGAGTAGTACATGCACAAGGACACACTGCCCACCATTTTATTTTGGTTCTAGGACTGATGCATTTCCATTTTTGTGTAAACCAATCACCACTCAACTTGCAAGAGGTGTTTTTTGGTATGGTGCACTGCAGTGCATTCTTGTCAATGCAGATTTTCCTCCTCCCTTTTAGACAAAAGCAAATGCCACAGCCCCTTTTCTTTGATCATGTAGCACCTATTTCCTAGTGTTATGAAAACACAATATTTCCAGCTGTGAAATATTTCTTTAAATGAGCAGCTACAGACAAGAAAAAAACTTAACCACCACAATACAGTGAAAGTTAGTTTGATGCATTTATACTAACCTGGTCTGTCATTGCCAGGATGCGCTTGATCTTTTGCCCTTTCACTCCTCCTTTGCTCTTGAAGATCTGAATCAGCTTGTCTGTGAAGTGGTCCATTTGTGATAGGAACTTTGATTGCAGAGGCTTGGTGGTGATCCGCAAGAACTCTGCATTCACCTGAAACATTTTCAACAATGTAGAGACATGTTACTTGTACTGCCATAAAGGAAAGCAGGGTTATTGCAAAATACAAATTGCAGCCATTATTCACCATTGACAATAATAAAACTTGACAACACGCAATTATTTACTTACTTCACTCTGCTCAAACAGGTGTATCTCAAATGTACAAAACCAATGTATCTCTTCTGATGCAAATGTCTTTTTCTTCATCTGTTCATCAATCGGACTGAATCTTCAGTCACCTCGCAAACAAACAGAAGCACGTGGCTAATTAATATCCGGAATCACATGTTATAAACTATCAGACCTGTTCAGATATTTGATATTATACACTACTGGTCAAAAGTTTTAGAACACCCCTATTTTTCCTGTTGTCAAATGACCCTGAGAGATCGTTGGAATCAGCTCAGCTTCTAATCAATAATCACTATTAACTCTGTGTGTTGAAATGTTAAAGGAGAGACTGATGTGACAGGAGGTACATGGGCCGGAGTGGAGTAACAAAAAAGTGGTAATTAATGTGATTTGGAATCAATCTATAAGCAATGACATGTGTGATTCAATAATTAATGATCAGAAATAAGGGGGGATAGATCCATGTTGGCTCTGTGTCGTAATTAACTGTGAGCTGAGGTAAGCAACCGGAGGTCACTGTGTGCCGCAAATGGAATGTAAAACAACCCATATGTTTATCAAAACAGGAGAAGAGATCATGCAGTAGCGGGTGATGTAATGTAAACACAAGCCAGTACTAGTCTAAACAATAAAGTAACTTCGCCATACACAATACTGGGGCCAGGTGTCTGGGTCAAATGGCGATGTCATCAGCTCAGCTCAGAAGGGCCTAGGCAAGGTGGGGCTGTGTGTTTGATACAGAGCGGTACATGGGCTCCGGACTGCAGACGGAGGTTTGTTACCGAATCTGTTATTAAACACGAACCAATCAATCAATCAGTTAATGTAACGTTGGAACATATATTGATAAGTAGATCGTTAGAAAAAGGGTTAGCGTTAGCTGATAAGCTTTAGCTTAACGGGCTGTATAGCCAAGTAAACAAGGTAGCCTTGGACTGGCGATAGAGGTGATGTCATCATAAGGAGGTGAAGTAAATGCCCCTGCTGATCTGTAAACAAATGACTGAACTATGAATGATGTAACCGGGATATGTAAAATTATGCACGCCTCTGTAAATGTGAATAACCAATCAGAAGTGTCATGTGAGTTTGAGGGAAATTATGTATGCATATGCAAAGGTGAGAGAACCAATCAACAGTTCGGGGCTGGGGGCAGGATGGACGAGAGAAGGAGAGAGAGAGAGAGAGAGCGCATAAAAAGAGAAGGCAGAGGGACTCTGTGTGGATTCCTGGAGCGACTTCCGAAGAAGGACTAGCTGGGACCTGGACGAGCAACCCCCATCTGGAGGATTAACTGGAAGGATTAACTGGAAGGAACGAGGAACTGATCAGTAAGCCACAGCTTTAATTTGCTTTTTTAAGTAGAATTAGAAATTGTATAACCAATCAATGCTGTTGCTTAACCTTGCTAATCTGCTTTAATAAATATAAAAACTATCATAAGACGTCGTTGTGGACATTACATCTGTATCCAGAATTTTGAAGACTTGTTTATGCCTCTGCACTAACACACAGGTTCTTATGGGTTATTCTAGCCACAATATTGTCAAATTGTCCCTGAGGCTTGCTGTCCGAGCCACTAAAGTTTTCCTAGCCTGTAACAAGAGCCCAGATCGTGAGAGGAGAGCTGCCGTTAACAGACGTGACCGATAGCTGGACTTCGAGCCACCCGGCTATTCCTCTGAGGACAGTTATTGGAGTGAGCGGGACATACGTTTGGAAGTAGGCAGTGAGAGCTAGGCGTATCTCCTCGACACCAGCTTAAATAAGTTGAGGAAATCTAGTGAGGAACCTCTCCTAGACCGCAACTTCTTACCCGTAGGATGGAGAGCTGGTCCCGGTGACAGACTCTGCTAGTCAGAGACTGAACCAAAACTGGGGGATCTTACACTGTTTTTATTTAAATTAAAGCAGGTCAAGTCCAGTGAATAACTTTAAATGGTACAAAGGTAAGCAGTAAACTGCCAGAGGTGGAAAAAAAGTTTAGATTGCCAAAACAAGTTTCAGAGTTATAAAAAAAAGAGGGGTCTTTTTCAGTGATCAAGCAACAATGGATGTAAATTAAGTCTTGAAATTTGATGCAAACAATTCCCACAGATGTCCCAACCTCTGTTGATTACTTACAAAGCTCTTAAGTAATCAACAGATTGCTGGATCCAGAGTTGGTGACTTGTACAGAACGACTGACACCCTGGACCAAAAGGGCTACAACGGCATTTTACAGAGCCATCCAGTACCTTCTCTGGTCTACGCCTAGTCGCTTAGGGGTTCATCTTACAGCAAGATAATGATCCAAAACATACATCCATTCTGTCAGAATGACCTTAAAAGAAAAAAAAAGACGGTCGGCTTCAAATGATGTAATGGCAGCCCTGTGTCCAGACCAGAACCCCATTGAGCTGGTTTGGGATGAACTGGAGAGAAAGATGACAGCAAAACAACCTGCAAGTTCAACACATTTCTGGAAACTTCTGACAGTGTTGGGAAGAACCTTCCCAACAATATTAGATTTCCATTGTAGAAAGAAAGCCACTAACACAAGTGTGTTTGTCTGTTATATCTGCAAAAAGTGGCGACTTTGATGACTCAAAGATTGTGGTTAAATTTTTGTAAGAGAGATTTCATGATATCTTTTTTCAAATATCTAATTGTTTATTTGTTCTATACATTAATTTCAGATTACATTGAGACATTAAGCTATGTACTGTAAATTACTATAGAAACTGGAAAACTGGAGGTGTTCTAAAACTTTTGACCGGTAGTGTATATACTTAGATATTTAACCCAACATCTCAAGCGGCACAAAATATTCATTAAACTTGCCACTGGTGTTATCATCACCAAATAAGTTTGCGCCGAATGATAGGTCTTTTATAAGCAGCAAACAGCCTCTAATGTCTAAATAAACAGTGTCAAAGGACTGAATCTGTGAGTGTGTATCTGAGTGACCGTGAGTAGGGGAGGGGAGGGGGGGGGTCTGCTAAAACAGACTCATTAGTTGTAAAATCTCATAATTCATGTTTATAGACAATTTTCCAGTAAAAGTTGTGGTTATAACACTAGTCAGAGTAACCAGTGACTCTTAGTCAAATGTCATGTAGCTTAGCTAGCTAGCCCGCAATGTCCGACTTCACTGACGGTAAAATTCATCTCGCTTCACGGTCTTTTCACAGCAAGCTTTTTAAAATATTACAAAATCGCGTACTCGACCAAGGAGTGGGATTACAGCAGCTTTCTGTATCTGTAAAGTATAACCCCACAGCAGCGTCAGAAGAAGCTGTGTGAAGAAGCAAGTAGACCGGGAAGAACAGAGACTGAGAGCTAGGGCTGAGCGATTTTATCGATTCTGCGATATATATCGATATTTTATTTCCCCAGAGAGTATCGATTTTTCAGCCGCGGGTATAAATTTTCTAAGCTCCCTTCAAAGGCCCCGTGTCCCGCACCGGTGCTCTTCCTATAAAGTGCGGAAGAAAAACATTAAATCCAGCCGCTAGAGTGTTGCTGTAGAGAGCATTTCTAACAGGGTATCCAGAAGCTTCTTTCTCTTCCAGCTAGAACTGAGCCAGTCAGGAGAATGGCGGCGAGTATAAACCCAGCGCCTGCGTGCTTAAAAGCAGATGTGTGGGAGCAGTTTGGGTTTAAAAAGAAAAAGGAAAGCGAAGATTTAGACAAAAGTATGGCAGTTTGCAAGCTGTGACACACAAACATGAAGTACTATGGAAATACCACCAACCTGCGAGGCGAGCCCACCTGAAACGTCACCACCTGAGAGCTAGCCAAACTGTATTTGCATTTTCTGCAGCGGGCGCTGCAGCGGCCCGGGAGACGGTGGAGACTCGGCCGACTGCAGCCCCTGCTGCAGCGGCGATGGTGGAGACTCAGCCGACTGCAGCTCCTGCTGCAGCGGAGACTTGGCCGGTTGCAGCCCCTGCTGCAGCAGCCCGGGAGACGGTCGAGCGTGGGGGAGCGTGCGTCGACCACCTCGGAGACATGACTGGGGGAGCGTGCATCGACCACCTCGGAGACATGACCGGGGGAGCGTGCGTCGACCACCTCGGAGACATGACCGGGGGAGCGTGCGTCGACCACCTCGGAGACATGACCGGGACAGCGTGCGTAGACCACCTCAGAGACATGACCGGGGGAGCGTGCGTAGACCACCTCAGAGACATGACCGGGGGAGCGTGCGTCGACCCCCTCAGAGACATGACCGGGGGAGCGTGCGTCGACTACCTCGGACAAATGACTGGGAGAGCGTCCGTCGACTACCTCGGAGACATGACTGGGAGAGCGTGCGTCGACTACCTCGGAGACATGACTGGGAGAGCGTGCATCGACCACCTCTGAAACATGACTGGGGGAGTATGCGTTGACCACCTCAGACTCAGGGGAAAAGACTGCCAGCTCACCCCTCAGCTTGTTGAGGTGTTTATACACCGCTAAGGCGATTGGCATGACGTGCAGCAGGTGGAGGAGCTGGGGCCAGGTGGTCTAATGCCTCAGGAGGAGGTCATATACGCAGATCCACCGCCTCAGGTCAGTGGACTCCTGCACAGAGGACGTGAGGCGGTGGTAGAGTTCCCAGAAAGATTTGACCTCCTCCTGAGCTGCCAGGGAAGTGTCCAGGGCCACCATAGGGACAGGGTCGAGAGCCGAAGGTGGGACATGCCCCTGGATGCCCACAGAGCAGGGAGCTGAGGTCTGGGTGTCCTGTTGGGCTGCCGTGGCGACAGAAACACCCTGAGGACTGGCAGCCTGTTGGGTCGCCCCGGACCGCGAGCGCCTGCCTTGTCTTCTCCGAGGCGGCCTCTCCGTCGCCAGCTCTGCCAAAAGGCAAGCCGGGCCAACCCCTGAGCTCCAGCCAGCCTGCTGGAGGCTCCTTGGCCCCCCCAGGGCCAATCGGGTGCCCCAAAAATTTGAGAAGCCTCCCACTTGGTCCATAGTCTGGCTGTCCATTCTGTCACAATTGGGGGGAGTGGAAGGAGGACCCAAATGCAGGAGATCTCAAAAAACAGAAGGGTTTATACCGTACTGTACCGTCTTCTTCCGCTTATCCGAGGTCGGGTCGCGGGGGCGTCAGCCGGAGTAAGGAAGCCCAGACCCCCCTCTCCCCAGCCACTTCTTCCAGCTCCTCTGGGGGGATCCCGAGGCGTTCCTAGGCCAGCCGAGAAACATAGTCCCTCCAGCATGTCCTGGGTCTCCTCCCAGTGGGACGTGCCCGGAACACCTCACCAGGGAGGCGTCCAGGAGGCATCCTAACCAATCCGTCTGTCGATCTCCCGCTCCATCCTTCCCTCACTCGTGAACAAG
Organism: Hirundichthys speculiger; assembly: GCA_018398805.1. Lineage (NCBI taxonomy): Eukaryota > Metazoa > Chordata > Actinopteri > Beloniformes > Exocoetidae > Hirundichthys > Hirundichthys speculiger. The sequence goes on from JAGFBZ010000664.1 coordinate 25,180, forward strand.
ATATCGAGATACTTAAACTCCCCCACTTGGGGAAGGACCCCATCCCCAACCTGGAGAGGGCATTCCACCCTTTTCCGGCTGAGGACCATGGTCTCAGATTTAGAAGCGCTGATTCTCATCCCAACCACTTCACAACAGGCTGCGAATCGCTCCAGCGAGAGTTGTAGATCACAGCTCGATGAAGCCAACAGAACCACATCATCTGCAAATAGCAGAGACCCAATCCTGAGGCCCCCGAACCGGATCCCCTCGACACCTCGACTGCGCCTAGAAATTCTGTCCATAAAAGTAATGAACAGAATCGGTGACAAAGGGCAGCCTTGGCGGAGTCCAACCCTCACTGGAAACGAATCTGACTTACTGCCGGCAATGCGGACCAACTCTCTGGTACCGGTCGTACAGGGGACCGGACAGCCCATATAAGGCAGTCCGGCACCCCATACTCCCGAAGCACCCCCACAGGAATCCCCGGGGAACACGGTCGAACGCCTTCTCCAAGTCCACAAAACACATGTAGACTGGTTGGGCGAACTCCCATACCCCCTCCAAGACCCTGAAGAGGGTGTAGAGCTGGACCACCATTCCACGGCCGGGACGAAAACCACACTGCTCCTCCTTAATCAGAGATTCGACTATCCGATGGACCCTCCTCTCCAGGACCCCTGAATAGACCTTCCCAGGGAGGCTGAGGAGTGTGATCCCCCTGTAGTTTGAACACACCCTCCGGTCCCCCTTTCTAAAGAGGGGGACCACCACCCAGTCTGCCAATCCAGCGTGCTGTCCCCGACGTACACGCGATGCTGCAGAGGGTGTCAACCAAGACAGCCCCTCAGCATCCAGAGCCTTGAGGAACTCCGGGCGGATCTCATCCACACCCGGGGCCCTGCCAGCGAGGAGCTTTTTAACCACCTCGGCAACCTCAGCCCCAGAGATAGGAGAGTCCACCCCTGAGTCCCCAGACTCTGCTTCCTCATTGGAAGATGTGTCGGCGGGATTGAGGAGGTCTTCGAAGTATTCCCTCCACCGATCCACAACGTCCCGAGTCGAGGTCAACAGCTCCCCATCCCCACTGTATACAGTGCTGACGGAGCACTGCTTCCCCCTCCTGAGACGCCGGATGGTGGACCAGAATTTCTTCGAAGCCGTTCGGAAGTCGTTCTCCATGGCCTCTCCAAACTCCTCCCATGTCCGAGTTTTTGCCTCAGCAACCGCCAAAGCCGCGTCCCGCTTAGCCTGCCCATACCTGTCAGCTGCCTCCAGAGTCCCACATGCCAAAAAGGCCTGATAGGACTCCTTCTTCAGCTTGATGGCATCCCTCACTGCTGGTGTCCACCAACGAGTTCTGGGATTGCCGCCGCGATTGGCACCAATCACTTTACGGCCACAGCTCCAGTCGGCCGCCCAAAAAATAGAGGCCCGGAACATAGCCCACTCGGACTCAATGTCCCCTGCCTCACTCGGAACATGATCGAAGTTCTGCCGGAGGTGTGAGTTGTTGTGCAATAAGGCATATAACGTGCTTGTTTAGTCCAAAAAAGGGGGGTTATTATCTACCGTCTTGAGGGGCGGTTGCTAATAACCAGAAAGTTAATAAAATGAAACGGGGCACCACCTGATAAATCAGGAAAAAGGACTAAATGGCACAATCAGTCTCAAAAATGGCTGTTGTTCTATGCGTGCCAGCCTGTGACCAGGTGTGGCGCTATAGAACAACAGGGAAGATGTGAGTCCGAGCACAGACCTCTTCAACCAGCCAATGTTACAAAACTGTGTAAAATAACCACAAGCAACTTCTCTCATTAGAATATATCAGGATTTATTAACACAAATATTCAAAGGAACAAACACTTGAATTAAGATTCTGATATCTACTAACTAAAAGATGAGTAAAACTAACATAAGCAAATTAAACATTCAATGGACCAATGTAGACTTATATACATGTGTGTGTGTGTGTGTGTGTGTGTGTGTGTGTGTGTGTGTGTGTGTGTTTGTGCGCGTGTAAGGGTAATATGAGAGGGGGTGTCCAAGATGGCCGCCGGCTCTCGCGATAGGGCACCAAAGATGGCGGATGGAGTCACGCTGTGGTTCCTCCCCAACCAAGATGGCCGCCGACTCTCGCGATAGGCCGTCACAAGAAGGCCGACAAAGTTACGTGGTGACGTCCTCACAAAGGTGGTTAGTAGGAAAGGCAGTGCAGAAAAGGCAGAGTAAAATCAACAACGCGAGGGTGATTCCTAACCACCGGTGCCATGATCGCTCCGAGGATTTCCACAGAAGGGAGAGTGTGGAGCTGACTCCTGCACTCTCCAACTGATTGTTTATCTGAAATCACGGCGTGATCAGCTGGTGGTGATAGAAACACTGCACTCACGTGGGTAAATACGCACCGGCGGATAACCGGTGGGCTCAATCGTGACCACTGTCACAGTATATACAGAAATATTAACTAAACTAAGTAACTCTGCCCAGACACAAAGTCCTCTTAAGTGGATCACTCCGGAAGCGATCGGTGGCGTTGTAGTGTCCTGGGGGGGTTGGTCAGGCTGGGATGGCGGCAGCACCGCTGATCAATTACGCTCCACGGGTGGTCGCAAGAGCAGCTCTCCTCCTTTTTCTCTCCCTGCGTGGTTAACGTGGGGATGCGGCGTTGGGCAGCAACAACAGCCGGGCATCTGTCCCAGTTCGTCTGAGGCCGTTCACGCGTCCAAGGCGCGCGGGTGATTCCTACGTGTCGTTTCTTCCGTACGTCGCGGCTCACTCCGTGTGGCGCGTCACGATCGGACCAGGCGTGTGGTTGTCGTCGGACAACCAGAGGGATCTCCTGCAGACAGGTCGCCAGGGAAACAGGCCTTTGGCTATTTACCTTGCTGGTGCAGGCCAGAGATGGGCACCTTTCCTGGGTGTAGTTGAGGTCAGAGAGATGAAGGCGCAAGAGAGAGAATGGGAGGAGGTAGCCGGTATTTAAACGGGGGATCTGCTATCCGCCTTCGTTTGAGAAACCCCGCTGTGAGCCGGGGTCCCTGGCCAGTGGGAAACAGAGAGAGAGGGGGACGTCATGTTTCACACCTAGGTGTGAAACTGAAAACCGCTAGGAATGCTGGGGACTTGAGTTTTATGATTTCCTTTGTCTTTCTTTGTCTCAGAAAACCATGCGGTCTTCTGTAGCACATGGTATGGCCCAACAGAGTTAAAGCTCCTTCTGACAGGAGACTCTGCCAGACGTTCCCAGCAGACCCTCACAACACGTTTGGGCCTGCCAGGTCTGACCGGCATCCTCCCCCACCATCTGAGCCAACCCACCACCAGGTGGTGATCAGTTGACAGCTCCGCCCCTCTCTTCGCCCGAGTGTCCAAGACATGCAGCCGCAAGTCCGATGATACGATTATGAAGTCGATCATCGAACTGCGGCCTAGGAGTGTCCTGGTGCCAAGTGCACATGTGGACAGTCTTATGCTTGAACATGGTGTTCGTTATGGACAGTCCATGACGAGCACAGAAGTCCAACAATGAAACACCACTCTGGTTCAGATCAGGGGGGCCCTGCCTCCCAACCACATCCCTCCAGGTCTCACTGTCATTGCCCACGTGAGCATTGAAGTCCCCCAGCAGAACGAGGGAGTCCCCAGTTGGAACATTCTCCAATACTCAATCCAAGGACTCCAAAAAGGATGGGTACTCTGAACTGCTATTTGGTGCGTAAGCACAAACAACAGTCAGGACCCGTCCCCCCACCCGGAGGCAGAGAGAGGCTACCCTTTCGTCCACCGGGGTAAACCCCAATGTACAGGTGTCGAAGTCGGGGGGCAATTAGTATGCCCACACCAGCTCGGGGCCTCTCACCCGGAGCAACTCCAGAGTGGAAAAGAGTCCAACCCCTCTCGAGGATACTGGTTCCAGAGCCCAAGCCGTGCGTCGAGGTGAGTCCAACTATTTCTAGCTGGAACCGCTCTACCTCACACACCAGCTCAGGCTCCTTCCCCGCCAGAGAGGTGACATTCCACATCCCTAGAGCTAGCTTCTAAGATAAGGTGGTGACTCATGGAGGAGAGAAAGGTTTATTTAACAAAAAATTCAAAACGCAAAAATGCAAAAATACAAACTTAACTTGACACCAAGGCAAACGGGGAACATGAGGACAAGCAGACAGGCATGCAGGGGATAGAGACGACAATGGACAGCAAACTGAAAGGGAGTGACAGGACTTATATACACACAGGAACAAATGAGAGGCAGGTGTGAACAATCAGGCTTGACAAGGGGAAGGAAACAAAGCTGAAAACAAAGGAGACAAGACAGACCTTCAAAGTAAAACAGGAAGCACTAGAGACATGGAGAGACGCCAACTTGCCAAAACACACAGAATATACAGAAAAACCATCATGGCAGATCCAGGCCATGACACTCACATAAATTTTAAATACACTGAACTGTGTGGCAAAGCCAATACCTCTCGGTCTTCAATCAAAAACACAGGTAACCAGCCAAACAGATCAGTAAAGGTCTGTCCTGTACTCGATGACCAGAGTAATAGGTTTTTTTGCTCGGTCTGAGTTCTTTGACCTGTTCAACCTCACAGGTTTAGATTCTCCCTACACTCTTCGCACCTGTGCTGGAGTTACAGAAATGTCAGGAAGAAGAGGAACCAGCTTCATTGCTCAGCCTCTGGATGGAAGTCTTAGTGTGTCTCTTCCCACTCTTATTGAATGCAGCCATATGCCAGATGACAGGTCAGAAATACCCACTCCTGAAATTATGGAACACCACTCCCACCTTAAGCCTATTGCTCACTTGATCCCTAAACTTGTCCCTGATGCACATATTCTCCTTCTACTTGGCCGGATGTCTTGCAGGTCCACAAGGTGAGAGACCAACGTAATGGACCAAACAATGCCCCTTATGCCCAAAAACTGGACCCTGGTTAGGTCGTAGTTGGGGAAATCTGTTTGGGTGCAGCACACAGGCCTAAGGGAGCCAACACATATCGGACTCATATTTTGGAGAATGGACGCCACTCTCACTTCAGTCCATGTCCCAACCACCTCGTTTTGAAAGAACAGTTCACAACAGGTCTAAGTCATAAACTTCCTAGCTTTCAATCCTTAAGTCACTCTTATTTCACTGACAACCTAGTCCAGACCACTGGAGATCATTTACTGTGAAGGAAGATCTTTGAAAGAACAGAACATGACAACAAAGTTGCCCCATCCATTGAGGAGAGATACTTTGTTCAGCTGATGAATAGAGAGATGTTCATGAACAATTCTAACAGTTGGGTGGCTCCACTTCCCTTTCACACACCAAGGTCACACCTCCCCAACAACAGAGAGCAAGCTCTCTCCCGTTTCACCAGCCTTTGCTGCTATCCTGAAAGGCACCCTGTCGTGAAAAGTCATTTTTTGGCCTTTATGCAGAAAGTATTGGACCAAGATCATGCTGAATTACCTCCACCTCTGCATGATGGAGAAGAACGTTGGTATCTTCCCACGCAAACCTGACCAAATCTGAGTTGTGTTTGACTCCAGCGCTTCACATTAAGGGATTTCACTCAATGATGTACTGTTGACAGGTCCAGACTTAAACAACAATTTGCTAGGAGTACTGATGTGGTTCAGGCGGGAGGAGGTAACCATCATGGCAGATATTGAACAAATGTTCCACAGTTTTATTGTCAGGGAGGATCATAGGAACTTCCTCAGATTCCTGTGTTTTAAAGACAAGAATGCCACCAAGGAGGTCATGGAATACAGGATAAAAGTCCATGTGTTTGGCAATCGACCTTCTCCAGCTGTTGCTATATATGGACTCCAGAAAGCAGCTCTGCATGGTGAAGATGCAAAGCTGTTTATATACAGGTATTTTTATGTTGATGATAGTCTCACGTCACTGCCATCTGAAACCACAGCCATCAATCTACTGAAAGCAGCCCAAGATATGCTTGCCATTTCCAACCTAAGACTTCATAAAATAGCATTCAACCGTCCAACTATCATGCAGGCATTTCCATCTACATGTACTATGGTGAAAAGTACAAGTAATAGTCAAAATACGTAAGCAGGATTTTGACGTGGACACTATACTCAGCAATACAGCTTAATGCTCAAAACAGGTTCAAGGATGCCACAGGCCAGAGACAGTTTGCATATAAAAATATATTCTTTATTTAACAACTAATTAAAAGAATTTGCACACAAAAAAAAGAAAACATTGCTGTAAAAGAAAATAAGATGTCAAGGCCGGGGCTTACCGTGTGGCAGAATCAACCTTAAAGGGGGGGGGAGGAGTCCTCACAACACCCGTGTCGTCACTCACACACACACACTCACAGCAAGGAAAAAAGGGATTTGTGAAACACCGCCACCACTGGTTGAACTGCCACCCTGGGCCCTCAGCACCTGACGGGACAAAAGAGCAATGAATAAAACTGTACAAAACACACAAAAAAAACATGCAAAGTAAATAATCATGCAAAGGAACCGGACAAATTAATATAACAAAAAACAAAAACATTTAACCAGCCGGAACATGCGTCCTTTGAAGGCTCAGCTGATGTCCGCGAGACAACACATTCAGCGCGTCAGAAGGGCAACTCAGCTGCAGACTGATAGACAAACAAATCCGGAGAACCAAGACAGCAGTCTTTCCAGGAGTGATGCTTAGTTGACCCAAAATCTGGTCCTAAAATAAGCATAAATATATTTATGATGATCTAAATTTAGGGAAAGAAAAGGAAGTGTAAGCACACGTACCGCTTTGTTGGCATGAGCCCAATGAGACATGCGCAAAGGGCATTCCGCATGCAAACGTTATTCCAGCTGTAATCTACAACAAAATTGCAGGAATCAGCAGGGAGCCAACAATGGCAGAGACCGTAAGGACAAACAACGTACCAGAACGGGCCCCGTAGCGCGCACAAGCATCTGGCAGCCTGCCTCTTCAGATCCAGCAGCACACGTAACAGTGTGGTTCGCTGCCAACGCATACCACACAAAGCCCCGGCCACACCAAACACCACCGAGAAGCAGAGGAAGAGCTGGAGACTGGCCGCACACTTCCGCTTTTAAAGGATAGGTGTACCGCCCACTAATCAAGGTAGATTGAAACCATATAGTGGCGATGAGGAGAACCTCCTCTGGCCACATCTACCCCCACCTTTTGCATCGTCGTCCCGACGATGGACAAATTAAATTAAATTTAACGGCTACTAGACTTAGGAAGATGATGGACATTAGTATGACATCCCGCTGTAGAGCGAGCCGTTCTCCGTAGGGATTGCAGAGGGTGATTCGACTGGTTCGGTACTGGGCAAGCTGGACGACAAGAACTTTCATGCACAGTTTGTGAAATGGGTATAACTGGTTGCGGAGCAACTGCGCTAGTAACCAAGACACACAGATCATCTTCACTAGAAGAGTCGTCTGCCGTTCTTGGTGCAGGTGGAAAGGGCAACTGTGGCTGCGCAGTTGCTTCCTCAGGCCGAACCACAGCCTTTAACATATCACGATGCACATTCCTGACTTCATGCAAGTCATTAGCAGGAGCTACTGTGTAAACTGCTCCCTCCCTACTCGGGGCTCTGACAACCTCGTGCACCACTGAACTCCAGAGGTCCTGAATCTTTTGGCGCCATCTTCCACTATGATCCCTCACATACACCTGCTGGCCCACTGAAAGGGGTGCGTTCCTCACCTGCTGATCGTGCCGTTCCTTTCGTCGCCCCGCAGCTGCCAGCAACCGCTCATTAGCCCCATCGAAAGCTATTCTGAGCCTGGCTTGATGTTCAGCCATCCAGTCCTGCACACCACCCAACACTGGTTCGGGTACTCGACCCAGAAGGAAGTCAGCCGGAAGCCGAGGGTCCTGTCCAAACATGAGATAGAAAGGGGACTCACCTGTGCACTGGTGAGGAGTTGTATTATAGCAAAATAGTACCTGGGGCAGACAAGACGCCCAGTCTCGTTTACGTGTTGATGGAAGAGTACGGAGGAGATTATGTAGGGTACGGTTAAACCGTTCACACTGACCATTGCCTGATGGATGGTATGGTGTAGTACGGGATTTTGAAACCCCATACAAAAGGCAGAGTTGGTGAAGCAGTGAACTCTCAAAGCTCCTCCCTTGGTCTGAGTGCAAGCGGCCTGGAATACCAAACCTGTAAAACCACTCATTGATCAAGACTTGGGCCACAGTAGAAGCCCGTTGGTCCCGTGTAGGAACAGCCACTGTGAATTTACTGAATACATCAGTCATAATTAGGACATTTTCATATCCATTCCAGGATGGCTCTAGAAGAGTGAAATCCATAGCCAGGATTTCATTAGGTCGAGAAGCCAGCAGATGGCCCATGAAGCTGTGAGAAGCATGCCCAGAGTTCTTAGCAACCTGGCAGCGCTCACAGCGTAAAACCCACTGCTTTATTTCAGCAGACATTCCTGGCCAATAACAACGCTGCCGGACTAAGTCTGTTGTGCGCTCTATACCTTGGTGACCATGGTCCTGATGCAGTGAGTGCAAAATCTCCTGCTTAAGAACTGCAGGCAAAATGAGCTGCAGGGTCTCTTCCTTCCCATCTGAACGAAAAATTCGGCGGAAGAGAACCCCATCTTCCTCCACCAGGCGATCCCATTGCTGTAATAGCACAATAGCGGGCTTCGAGAGTTTCTGCCTTTCGCCAAAATCAGGTGGAATTTTCCGCCACCAGAATGGCAACACCTCCCTCAAAAGGGGGTCACTTTCCTGTAAGGAGCGGAGGTCAGCTGTAGAATGGGAAGGGAGAGCTGCAACCGCGGACTGATTAGCTGGCACCACAGAGCTTGGACGTGAGACCTGAAGGGCAACAGGAAGTGGAGTGCCAGGCAGAGACTCCGACACCAACTGAGAGCAGATAAGTACTGCCGTGACAGGGCATCCGCATTGCGATTGATACGCCCAGAACGGTACTTTATATCAAAGTCGAAGGCTGCCAGTTGGGAGGCCCACCGTTGTTCTGTGGCTCCCAGTTTGGCTGACTGGAGGTGGCTCAATGGGTTATTATCTGTGTACACTGTACACTTATGTCCCAACAGATACTCCCGGAACTTCTCTGTTAAGGCCCACTTGAGCGCAAGAAATTCCAATTTCATGGAGCTGTAGTTTGACATGTTGCGCTCAGTGGGCCGCAACCCTCGGCTGGCGTAGGCCACTGGTCTCACCCCATCCTCAGTTTCTTGGGAGAGGACAGCCCCCAAACCACTGTGGCTGGCATCAATCTCCAAGATGAAGGGGCGTGAGAAATCTGCGTAGGTTAGCACTGGTGCTGAAACCAACCTGGCTTTTAAGGTTTTGAAACTCTCCTCACATTGAGGAGTCCACGCATCCCCTAGAGCCTGTCCTGGCCTCCTCTTGCCCTTGGAACCCCCAAGCTGAGCCACCAACCGGTGCAAAGGACCGGCTATCTTAGCAAACCCGTCGACGAAACGCCGATAGTAGCTGGCGAAACCCAAAAAGGAGCGCAGCTCAGAAACATTCTGGGGCTGTTGCCAGTTAGCAACAGCCTCAATCTTTTTGGGGTCAGTTGCCACCCCCTGGTTTGAAATCACATGCCCCAAATAACCAACCTCCCGTTGGAAAAACGCACACTTTTCAAGTTTTGCCTTCAACCCCTCTGCCTGTAACCGACCAAGCACCATTTCCAGCCGCTGCAAATGCTGTTCAACAGAGGATGAATAAACAACAATGTCATCAAGATACAACAGCACAGATTGATTTTGCTGGTCTCCGAACATCCTCTGTATCAGCCGCTGGAAGGTGCTTGGGGCATTACACAAGCCAAAAGGCATGCGATTAAACTCGAAAAGACCAAAGGGAGTGCAAAAGGCGGTTTTGGGTCGGTCCCGTTCTGACACAGGGACCTGATTATAGCCGCTAGCCAGATCTAGTGTTGAAAACCAGCAGGCCCCAGACAACGCATCCAAGCTCTCCTCAATACGAGGCAGGGGGAAGGCATCTTTTCTGGTCTTGCCATTAAGAAGACGGTAGTCAACACACAAACCCAAGCTGTCATCCTTCTTCCGAACCAAGACGATTGGCGATGCATAGGGACTACTACTCTCCCTAATGACCTGGGACTCAAGCAGCTGGTTAATATGGGCCTTCACCCCCTCATACTCAGATGGGGGAATGCGTCGATACCTCTGCCTGACAGGGATATCATCCAGTAATGGGATGTCATGAGAGAGGAGTTTGGTGCAGCCCAAATCCCCATCATGAGCTGAAAAAACTGTGTGATACTGGCGTAACAAGGACTTAACGCCCATCTGTTCCTGTTCAGTCAATGCTGACAGGTCGAGTGTCTCTACCCGGTCTGGTATTGAAGGGGCAGCAGTTTGAGAAGCCACTGTGGCAACAGACCGCACCTCTGTCACACCAGCAGGCAAGCTTATTACTTCAACAGCACGTAAGGTGCCCAGGGCAGTCTGTGAATACAAGAGAGCCTCAGTTGTCCCCACATTGATCACAGGGATGTATGCTGTGCCCCAAATGACTCGCACCAGGGAAGGGGAGGCCAAAAGGCCAGCTGGTAGGCCAGTTTCAGGAGGCTCAAAAAGTGCACTTTGGCCAGCGAACTGTTCAGAGGGCTTGCAACAAACTTCATCACCCCACCTGGTATGCGCACAGCTCTTTTGCCTCGGACCCTCACTCTTCCAGTGGGGTTCTGTGGAACGTGGCAGGCAGACTGATGGCATGTCTGCAAAGCTGCCAGAACTGGACCAGGCACCTGTGTAACACAGGGTGAATCAAAAAGAGAGGGGCCAAATGTGCCAAACAGTTCTCGATAACACCGGCGGATTACATTCATCCCCAGGACTCCTGGGGTGGAGGACGCAACACCAGGGGGATCTTTTACCACAAGTATCCCACAGCGAGGCATTATTTTCCCACAAAGTTCAACATCAAGTTCCAAGTAGCCAATATATGGAATAGCTAAACCATTGGCTGCTTGCAGCTGTAGCCAGTGACAAGAATTAAGACGATCGTGGCCCCAGGGTGCAAACTGCTCCAGAAAGAAACTTTCAGTCACAGTGGACACCATGGAACCAGTGTCCATCAGACAAGGGACCGCAACTCCCCCAATCAAAACATGGGCAGTTGGACAAGGGGCAACCAATTTAGCTGCTGCAAATTCCTGTGAGCCTCTAGATTCCCCAACTGAGCTGTGACTCAGCAGCTCAGTGGGTCTCAGTTTTCCGTCGGATGGGCTGGAGGGAAGCGGCTAGTATTCGAATTTAAGCTAGCAACAGGATCATTGCGGTGGCGTGAAAGAGGAACACGCTCACCATCGCATTCCCATGCCAAGTGGCCAGGCTTTTGGCACCTCCTGCAGATTGGAGGGCCATTGCGGGCGACCCGAGATTTTGAGCTGGGAGCTCGCAGAGAGGCTACAGTCTGAGCAAGCTGGTTAAGCTGCTCCTGCTGCTGCTGCAGGAGGGTCATTAAATCACTCAATCCTGGCTCTCGTTTAGCAACATCTGAGGTGGGCTGAACACAACCCTGCACTCCAAACTGAAGACCATAAGCTGAGGGCAACGAGAGGCTACGCCCCCTCGTACCTCCTGGAAGCCCCTCTCTCTCCCATCTAATCGCCTCACTACGAAGCTCCAACAGGGTGACAGTTGGCTTCCTGCGAACCACTTGCTTAAGCTCCCGTCGAAGAGAGCTATCAAGAACATGTTCAGTGAATTGATCTCGAAGGAGAACATCTGCATTAGGCATCCCATCTGGTGCAGAGTGCTTTATCTCGGCCATTAAAGCCATAAGGGCTAAGGAATACTCATGTAGGGTCTCACCCTCCAGTTGGTGTCGAGAGAAGAAAGCCTGCTGTAGCGTCACATAAGATTTGGCACAACCATACAGCTCCTGCAAGATGGCAAGAACCTTTCCTGGATCTCTTCGTTCCACGTTAGAACGGAATTTTATCTCTTCCTTTGCCTCCCCTTCCAAATGGTCAAAAATAAAAAGTGCTTCATCCACAACAGAGAGGTGACGGGCTCGAATACATGCTTGAACCTCCTCTACCCATTCAGCTATTCCTATGCCAGCCCTACCATTAAACATGGGGCACTTACGGTCTCTTGGTATGATAACCAGATGCTCTGTAGTAACTGTAGCACCTTCCGCAGGTGGGGCTTGGCCAGGTGGGGCAGAGGAAGTGGAGGCAGTTCCTGCTGAGCCGTCCTGAAGGTCAACCCGCTCCTGACGCAGGCGCTCGTTGTCTGCCTTGAGCTGCTGCACCAGCTCCCTGAGCTGCTGCACATCATCCTCCATAATGACGAGAAAAAAAACTGGAAAAAAAAAACCAAATGGATCCTTAGTTAGAACTGCTGTCTTGGTTCTCCCCACAAACAAAATGCACAATTAAAAGAATTTAGAAAAAAAAGACATAACCCATACCACATAAGAAAAAAACAAAAGGAGAAAGAAAAAAAAAAGTCTCTGGCCACTTTAAAATGGCATCCTGCCAACAACGCCAGAATGTACTATGGTGAAAAGTACAAGTAATAGTCAAAATACGTAAGCAGGATTTTGACATGGACACTATACTCAGCAATACAGCTTAATGCCCAAAACAGGTTCAAGGATGCCACAGGCCAGAGACAGTTTGCATATAAAAATATATTCTTTATTTAACAACTAATTAAAAGAATTTGCACACAAAAAAAAGAAAACATTGCTGTAAAAGAAAGCAAGATGTCAAGGCCGGGGCTTACCATGTGGCAGAATCAACCTTAAAGGGGGGGGGGGAGGAGTCCTCACAACACCCGTGTCGTCACTCACACACACACTCACAGCAAGGAAAAAAGGGATTTGTGAAACACCGCCACCACTGGTTGAACTGCCACCCTGGGCCCTCAGCATCTGATGGGACAAAAGAGCAATGAATAAAACTGTACAAAACACACAAAAAAACATGCACAGTAAATAATCATGCAAAGGAACCGGACAAATTAATATAACAAAAAACAAAAACATTTAACCAGCCGGAACATGCGTCCTTTGAAGGCTCAGCTGATGTCCGCGAGACAACGCACATTCAGCGCGTCAGAAGGGCAACTCAGCTGCAGACTGATAGACAAACAAATCCGGAGAACCAAGACAGCAGTCTTTCCAGGAGTGATGCTTAGTTGACCCAAAATCTGGTCCTAAAATAAGCATGAAATATATTTATGATGATCTAAATTTAGGGAAAGAAAAGGAAGTGTAAGCACACGTACCGCTTTGTTGGCATGAGCCCAATGAGACATGCGCAAAGGGCATTCCGCATGCAAACGTTATTCCAGCTGTAATCTACAACAAAATTGCAGGAATCAGCAGGGAGCCAACAATGGCAGAGACCGTAAGGACAAACAACGTACCAGAACGGGCACCCCGTAGCGCGCACACAGCATCTGGCAGCGCAGCCTGCCTCTTCAGATCCAGCAGCACATGTAACAGTGTGGTTCGCTGCCAACGCAACCATACCACACAAAGCCCCGGCCACACCAAACACCACCGAGAAGCAGAGGAAAAGCTGGAGACTGGCCGCACACCTTCCGCTTTTAAAGGATAGGTGTACCGCCCACTAATCAAGGTAGATTGAAACCATATAGTGGCGATGAGGAGAACCTCCTCTGGCCACATACAGATCATGCAAAAGATTTGAGGGACCTTGACCTGAACATCTGCTCACCTCCTGTACAACACAGTCTTGGATTAAGTTGTGGATCTCACGAAAGGACGTGTTCACATCCTGTGTGGGGAACAGTGAAAAGACATTCACACGAAGAGGAGTGCTTTCAACTATTCACAGCCTATTCGATCCACTAGGTGTTGTGGCTCCTTGTCTCATTCAAGGGAAGCACTTACTACGAGAGCTCACAAATGATATCAGTGACTGGGATGCTCCTCTCTTGGTGGACAAGGAGGCTGAATGGATTAGTTGGAGAGACTCTCTACAAAGTTTGGAACAGCTTGAAATTCCTCAAACCTACACTGTTACCTGCTTCTCAACTGCCCAACATATAGAGGTCCATATCTTTTCAGATGCCTCTGTCAAGGCTATTGCAGCAGTAGCAAATCTCAAGGTGGATGATGGAGAAGGAAAGTGCCACATTGGGTTGATCATAGGGAAAGCCATGTTGGCTTCAATGTTGGTCCACACTGTTCCCAGGCTTCAGTTAGGTGCTGCAGCTCTGGCGGTGGAAATTGCAGAGTTGATTGTGAATCAGCTTGACATTAATCCTGACTATTTTCAGTTACATACTGATAGTAAGGTAGTACTGGGATACATCTATAATGAAACTAGGAGGTTCTATGTGTATGTCAGCAACAGGGTGGAACGGATAAGGAAATCCACACATCCAGAGCATTGACATTATATCCCAACCAACCAGAACCGTGAAGATGTTGCCACAAGGTCAGTGCCTGCAGCTCGACTCTCAAAAAACAGCTAGCTTACAGATCCAGAGCTCCTGAGACATTCTGGGGAAAGCAACACTATGGAAGGAGCATATGACCTCATAACAGTTATGGATTTAAAAAATAAGGGAAATTTTCTGCCGCCTGCTGCGAGCAGTCCCACCATCCCAACCAAGCTTCAGTATCCCTTACATTTTTGGTGTACAAAAAAGCTAAGATCACAGCTACACTACTTCCTGAACTTCAGCCCGCTCTTTTGTTTCCTATGTTCCATTATTGGACAAACTGATCAATCCAGGTGTGTCTGACCATTGCTGTGAGGGCAGACACACCTGGATTAATAAGTTTGTCAATTAATGCATATTATGAGTTTTGGGCATGGGCACCTCTTGACATAGAAAAAAAAAACCCTTCTCATTATTCCTGACCGCAGTTATGTTGCTACGCTATTCATAACTCATTACCATGAGACCACGTGGCCACGTGACCATGTGTCACGTGCAAAAAACTGCGTGGCAAGCCAGCAACATAAAAGATGGTAGATCTCCCATTTGATCGTCTCAGCAAGGAACCCCCTTTTACCAATGTAGGCCTAGATGTGTTCAGGCCCTGGACTATCGCCATTCGTCGCACCTGAGGAGGAACCACAAACAGTAAAAGGTGGGCAGTACTCTTTACATGCCTTAGCATACGTGCTGTGCATATTGAGTTTATAGAGTGTTAGATCCCCCAGTTTTGGTTCAGTCTCTGACTAGCAGAGTCTGTCACCGGGACCAGCTCTCCATCTCTTCGGGTAAGAAGTTGTGGTCTAGAGGGGTTCACCTCGCAAGATTTCCTCAACTTATTTAAGCTGGTGTCGAGGGGATTCGCCTAGCTCTCACTGCATACAAATTCCAGCCGTCTACCCCGCTTCCCCCAATACTGACCTAAGAGGAATAGCCAGTTGGCTCAAAGTCCAGCTATCGGTCACGTCTGTTAATCTGCAGCTCCCCTCTTAAGATCTGGGCTCTTGTTACCGACTAGGATAAATTTAGTGGCTTGGACAGCAAGCCCCAAGGATATTTGACAATATTATGACTAGAATAACGAATAAGAATCTATGTTACTAGTGCAGAGGCATAACCAAGGTCATTACAATTGTGAATACAGATGTAATGTCCACCACGACGTCTTATGATAGTTTTTATATTTATTAAAGCAGATTAGCAAGGTTAAGCAGCAGCATTGATTGGTTATACAAATTCTAATTCTACATAAAAAGGCAAATTAAAGCTGTGGCTTACAAATCGATCCATCTGGTTGGTTCAAGGACAGGCTGGAATGTACGCAATGTGGCGCCTTTGCGTTGTTCAAGGCCGCTTGCAGAGAGAGAGAGAGAGCGCAAGGTCAGGTACCTGGGAACTCTGGTTCGCCCCTCCTCCTTGCTAGCAGTGAGCTAGGGTAAATCCAAAAACTCCAATTATATTCTTCAAGTGTTGGAAAAATGGTCAATCCGTTCCTGCGTCTTCTTCTGTTCTTGAGGAATAAATTCTTCAGGTCTTTCCCTCCGATGGTTGGTTCGCTCCCCTTGGTCCAGCTAGTCCTGCTTCTTCGAAGACGCCCCACAGAAGAACGACGAATTATTTCTGTCTTCTCTTTTTATGCCATTCTCTCTCTCTCTCTCTTTCTCTCATCCAGCCTGCTTCAGCCCCAAAATGTCCCTTTTTGGTCTTTCACACTCTTGATTGGTTCTCTCACATTTGCATAGGCATACACAATTTCCCCCAAACTCACATGACACTTCTGATTGGTTATTCATATATACAGAGGCGTGCATAATTTTACATAATCCCTCCTTTACATCATGCATAATTCACAGGCCATGTCCCCCAATGATTTCATAGGTTTACAGATCAGCAGGGGCGTTCACCTAATCATCATGACATACACACTTCAACCACGCAGCTCCTCCCAGACACCAAGGTTAACCTGTTTATTTGGCCATATAGCTCGTTAAGCTAAAGCTTATCAGCTAAAGCTAACCCTTATCTAACGATCTATGTACCAATGCATGTTCCAAAGCTTCATTAACTGATTGATTGATTGGTTCATATTTAATCGCAGAATTTGGTAATGATCTGCAGTCTGCAGCCTGCAGCTCATTCACCATATCTCTGCTCAAAGCACACAGCCACTTTGCCAAGGCCACTCTGAGCTGCCACCCTCCTCGCCTTTGACCCAGACACCTGGCCCAGTATTGTGTGGCGAAGTAACTTTAATGTTTACACTGACGAACTCTCTCCTGCTTTCTGTTATGTCTCCAGTAGTCCTGAGCCTGCAGAATTGTTTGGGATAACCAGTCACCTCTCTCTTAATCGAAAAGTAGCCTAATTATCAAACCCTGATTCATACTTCGTTCAATCTATTTCCCCTCTATTTTAGGAGTATCCTCAGGGCTAATTATTATTTTCATTGGGACTTTTACCTTATAAAAACCGATATAATAACTTATTCGGTTTTCATCCATCTCTGCTCCTGTTTGATAAACATAGCCGTTGTTTTCATTCCATCGTGGCACACAGTGACCCTCGGCAGCTCAGCTCAGCCGCTGGCAGTACTGATGCATAGTGTCTTGACCCAACGAGAAATAAATCATACAGAATTGACATAGATCTATTCCAACATCATTAATACATCTTTCTGATCATCGGTTCTGATCATTGACAAGAATCACACATTTCATTGATTATAGATTGATTCCAAATCACATTAATTACCATTTTTCTGTTACTCCACTCCTGCCTTTGTTTTGACTAGCCCTGGCCTGTTTACATCACATCACCACCTCTGCAGCAGATTCTCTCCTCATACTGTGGGTGCTGACATCAAGCCACTTTAACATACAGAGTTAACATTGATTATTGAATAGAAGCTGAGTTGATTCCAACGTTTTCTCTGGGTCACTTGACAAGAGTCAATGGACACATCAAGCTTTATCAATGCTTTGCGGTGCTTCTTTGCCGTGTGTGGTCCTGTAAAGGTAATCAGGTCTGACTGTGGCACAGACTTTAAAGGAGCCTGCAAAGAGCTACAATTCCTCCTGCAAGATGAGACTGACATCTCTAAGTATCTTAGTGAGGAAGGATGCACATGGTTGTTTAATCTCTTCTCATATGGGCGGGGTATAGGAGAGAATGATTGGGGTTGCAAGACAAAATCTCAACTTCATGCTCTCTTAAGTCAGTCCCTTGCATCTCACTCATGAAGTACTTTTGACCCCTATGGCTGAACTTTATGCAATAATATTTGCAAGACCACTAACATCTGTCTCAACTAATCCATCCTCGCCTTGTTTTGTGACTCCAGCGATGATCCTTACGCAGAAGCTCTGCACTCCTCTTTCTCCACCTGGATCCTTTGAAGGTGCAGATTTGCATTGTCAACAGTGGAAACGCATCCAGCTGGTGCTACGCAGGAACAATCAGACAAAACGGAACCTGTGGCCCATGGCTCTCATTACCAAGGCTGACCCTGGCAACGACGGGAAGGTCAGGAAGCTTGAGCAAGTCACCAAAGATGGGACTGATAACACACTGTTATCACACAAAAGTTACATCATCGGAAAGAGGACAAAAATGCCTATGTTTTGATGTATAAATTATGTAGGTTGAGCAAAAGGAGTGGACGTGAAAGAGGAAAAGGCAGGTTAAAAAAGTCGGTTTCTTCTCCCCTCTAAGCTTGAGTGAGTGATGACGTCACTAGAGTGAAGACAGGTTTCTGGAGATATTGTAAAAATCATAAAACGTAAATCGCGATTTCTCAAAGACGGTAAATCACAACAATACACGGCTTCAGTATGTTATCGGGTTAAAACCTTCCTCAGACCAGTAACTGAAGTAGTTGTACTCATGTCTTAGGCTTCTGCTGTGGACAGCACTCTGCATTCTTTATTCCTGTTTGTTTAACCTTGTGTAGGACTAAAATGTGGTATTGTGTTCAATTCCAGATGGAGAGTATGATGTCGCCCTGTAGTTTCTCCAGGTGATATTTTTAAGGTGCTCTTATTTTGAAAGTTCTTTCTTTCTATTGGTTGTCATGGTCACATGGTTAGGATCTTGGATCAGAGCAGCCATCTTGTTAGTATTGTATTGCCGTGTGCTTCTGATTTAGTATCCATTGCATCTGCTGGTGTTGAGTCTTGTTGAAGCTTTGTTTGCAAGTTTAAAATATTTATTTTTATTTGTATAATTCATGGTTCTGAATATTGTGATTGTTTATTTCATATTTTTATAAATCTAGTGATAAAAATTCATATTTTCATTATGTGGTGCATAGTAGCTCATGTATCTCTTTCCTTTATGTTTACATTACCATTCAGAATACATTTTATGTACATTGTTAGACTTTTTTCTGTGTTTATATTTAGTTTTACAATAAAAAGAGTGTTTGAGGCATTGTTAACAACGGTGACAAAGATCTCCAGTAAACAGACTTGAACTTACTGCATATCTGAGTCATCATCTTTCCAACGACTACATTCAAGTGTTTAGTATGGAGTGCCGAATGTAAAAACTTGATTACAGCTTTTCAAACTGATATATTTTCAATATTTAGCTCATTTTCTTCACATTTAGCTAATTTTACACACCTTTGAGACATAAATTATTTAAAAATTTGGTTATATGTGAACGAAAATAAAATGTTAAATCTAAATATTGAATCTAAATCTAAATGTTAAATGTTAAATGTTAAATCTAAATCTTAAATCTAAATCTTAAATCTAAATGTTAAATGTTAAATCTCAAATGTTAAATTTCAATATTAAATCTAAATCTAAATGTTAAATGTTAAATCTAAATGCTAAATCTAAATCTTCAAGGGTAAATCTAAATTTTAAATCTAAATCTAAATGTTAAATCTAAATGCTATATTTAAATGTTAAATCTAAATTTAAATGATAAATCTAAATGTTAAATCTATATCTAAATGTTAAATGTTAAATCTAACTAGAATTAAGCCAATTTAGCCGCCCGTCAGCGCAGTGACCAGAGTGGCCTGCAGAGTCCTGAACCAGTGACCAGAGTGGCCTGCAGAGTCCTGACCAAAACCTGATAGAAGACTTCTGGGATGTTGACCTTCTGGGCCAACATCAGTGTGTGACCTCAGAAATGCACTTCTGGAAGAATGGTCTGTAAGAATTCTACGGAGACCCATTTAGGTCATAATTCTTTTTTTTTTTTTCATAGTAATTGAATTTTTTCATTATAATGGGACATATTTCATAATAATAAACATGTATTTCATAATAATTGATACGTATTTCATAATAATAAACGCCTGTATTTCATAATAATAGACTCATTTATTCATTGAATTATGACCCAAATGGGGCTCCATAGACTTTTGCCAAATCCCATTCATTCCTATGGGACCAAATTTCGCATTTCTTTGGGATTTTCAGGAAATAAATATGCCAAATAGCAATAGTCTGGCTCCAATGCGTGAAAGTATGCTGAAGTAGTTAGATGTGAAAGAGCACAAAGTTTTAAGAAGATTTGAAGAGGTCCCCATTCATTTTCAATGGCACAAAAAAAAAGTTTTAAAATTAAAATATTTTCAAAAGTATAAATATTTGAAACACAAAAAGATATAGCACCCTTCTCCTGATGAGTGACAACAGAAAAATGTAGTAAAATTTAGACACATTTTAAAGTGTTAGATGTGGTGTAAGTTATGTGCAAACATACGCCAGGACAGTAGGGGGCTGTCTAAACGGGGGATTACCTGTACTGATGTTGCAGAGTAAGTGCAGAGTTGAATGCGCAGCATTCACAGCCAGCTGAATCTTAATATGTGATGCATTGAATTTATGTATCAGTTATGGCTCTTGCAAATGACTGTGAATAACAAAATGTGTATGAGCAAATAATTGGTGTACATAAATGATGAAGTGCATAATAAAATATTGTTTGAATGTAATGTCTGTTCCCAAAGTAGTATCATAAGAACGGGGCACGTGGCAAAAGCATTGACGATCACGGGAATTGAACTCAGGGTTTCTGTACAGGGGCCACCTCCCTTACCAGCTGGGCTACAAAGACACACTGGCAGATGCTGCTAGAGAACACTATAGACTGTTTGTGGACCCACAACTGCTGAGTCTATTCTGTCAAAGTCCGATTTTCCATGTCCCGAACAAACAGCTGTAATTATAAAACCAAATAAGTTTTTTAAAAAATTCTTGAACCGTGAGTGGCACAAGGCTTTCAGGATTCCAGAGATATATCTTTTCTTCATTCTTCTTCATTCCTATGGGACCAAAATTGACAGTTTTTTGGGATTATCGCGAAAACCGTTCGATGGAATGCCACCAAAAGTCATAGCACACCGATCCCGATCGAGCCGGTCGTTTTGATGTGTTTTTTATTGGGGTTTTCTCAAAACTGCGGGCCGTGAAAGCCGTAAAAATTCTGGCGGAAACGGAAGAACTAAAAATAAGAAGAAGAAGAAGTAACGAGAATAAATATGTCGAATAGTAGTAGTCTGGCTCCAATGCTTTGCATTGGGCCACGCCTAATAAGAAGAAGTAACGAGAACTAGAAAATTTTGGAGAAATTTTGAGGCGTGGCCCATTAAGCCGCCAATGAAGCCGCCCGTCAGCCGACCCAGAGTGGCCTGCAGAGTCCTGAACCAGTGACCAGAGTGGCCTGCAGAGTCCTGACCAAAACCTGATAGAAGACTTCTGGGATGTTGACCTTCTGGGCCAACATCAGTGTGTGACCTCAGAAATGCACTTCTGGAAGAATGCTCAAAAATCCCCAATAATCACACTTCCTAGAAGTGTTGAAGCTGTTAATGCTGCAAAGGGCAGAGCCACATCATATTGATTAGGAATGGGATGAACTAAAGCTCATATGTGAGTCAAGACTGTGATCATTCTCATAATATATCATATACTGTGGCTGAAGAACAGGCAGAAAGGGGCGGGGCTTCAGGGGAGGCAGTTACATGTGCGGTCTGTGAGTTTTGGAGAGAAACAGCCAGTGACCACCTAATTCCACTGTCTCCTGTCAGTCCAAATCTGGATTTCTGTGTCCAAACAAACGGCTGTAATTGAAAAGCTGAATAAGTTTTAGAAAAAATTCTTGAAGCGGAAGCGCCACAAGGCTTTCAGCTACCCACAGATATATTTCTTATTTCGTGAATGTTTTCTGTTTTTAAACTAGAGCTGTTTTAAAAAGTCTAAATTCATCTACTGTAGATGGCACGCGACATATGCGCTAAGCCGGGATCAAACTCACTGTCCCCCATACATGGGGCGACTGCCTTAACCACTGGACTAACGTGGCACATGACTTAACCTGGTAGACAAGAGTATACGTCTTTGTGTAAAAACAAGTGCTGAGTCAGCCTGTGTATTCTGTGAAAGTCCGATTTTCCATGTCCCAAACAAACGCTTGTAATTCGAAAACCGAATAAGTTTTTGGAAACAATTCTTGAACCGTGAGCAGCACAAGGCTTTCAGGATTCCAGAGATATATCTTTTGTTTCTCAAATGCCTACGGTTTTTAAATTACGGCAGTGTAAAAACATGAGACTTTTTCTTGTCAGACGAGACGATTCAGGAATCGCCCCATTGAAATACACAGAAGCCGGGAAGGACCACCTTGTACTCTAGGTTGATTTGACGGAAAACTAAACACCACACAGACACAAAAGTTACATCATCGGAAAGAGGACAAAAATGCCTATGTTTTGATGTATAAATTATGTAGGTTGAGCAAAAGGAGTGGACGTGAAAGAGGAAAAGGCAGGTTAAAAAAGTCGGTTTCTTCTCCCCTCTAAGCTTGAGTGAGTGATGACGTCACTAGAGTGAAGACAGGTTTCTGGAGATATTGTAAAAATCATAAAACGTAAATCGCGATTTCTCAAAGACGGTAAATCACAACAATACACGGCTTCAGTATGTTATCGGTCAAAGTCTTGTGACCCGTTTAAACTTAAATAAACTAAAATATTAAGTAACGAGAATAAATATCTCGAATAGTAGTAGTCTGGCTCCAATGCTTTGCATTGGGCCACGCCTAATAAATATGCCGAATTGTAGTAGTCGGGCTCCAATGCTTTGCATTGGGCCACGCCTAAATATTAAATCTAAATCTAAATGTTAAATCTAAATCTAAATGTTAAATCTAAATCTAAATGTTAAATGTTAAATCTAAATATTAAATCTAAATTTAAATATTAAATCTAAATCTAAATGTTAAATGCTAAATTTAAATCTAAATGTGTCGCCGAGTGTAAAGCTAAATATTTAGAGAATTTGCAAATCTCCCATGGCCCGTAAAGTCTCTCAGCCGCACAACCACGCCCACACCACTGATCAGGATCAATGGGAAGAGTGCTTGAGGGAGAGTCAGGACTCAGACATGGCCGCCTCCCTGCCTGTGGAAGACATCGAACGGGCGGTGTTGGCGGGTGTGCGTGCTGCACTTCAAGGGGTAGTTCAGCCAGTACCGTCCCCATCATTAACGTTCGATGTCTTCCACAGGCAGGGAGGCGTGTCTGAGTCCTGACTCTCCCTCAAGCCCTCCCAGGGTGATGCCGAAAAATTAATCCACGCGTTTGTTAGTTCTAGACTGGATTATTGTAATGCGTTGTTAGCAGGATGTCCCGAAAAGCTCACTGAATAGCCTTCAATTGGTCCAGAACGCAGCAGCGAGGGTGCTGACAGGAATCCGCAAGCGAGATCACATCTCTCCCGTGTTAGCCTCCCTCCATTGGCTTCCCGTGAAATTTCGAATTGAGTTTAAAATTCTGCTTCTCGCATATAAGGCCCTTAATGGCCTAGCTCCGCGCTATTTATAAGACTTGATAGCACGTTATGCTCCTAATAGAGCTCACCGCTCTCAGAGTGCAGGATTACTCGTCGTTCCTAGAATATCTAAAAGTAGGTTTGGAGGACGGGCCTTCTGCTACCAGGCACCTTTTTTATGGAACCAGCTACCAGTTTGGGTTAAGGAGGCTGACACCATCTCCATTTTTAAAACTAAATTGAAAACATTTCTGTTCAGTAAAGCCTACAGTTAGTCTAAACTATAGTGTGTAGGGGCTAACTATATTATAACTATATTATAACTATAGTTGTAGTAGTAGTAAGACTAGAGTAGCTCGTCTTAATCACAGCTTCGTCATAGTTATGCTGCTATAGGCCTACGCTTCAGGGGGACACCAACATGATCTGCTGAGTGGTGTCTCCACTGCTCTTCTCCTTTTTCTTCCCTTTCTTCTTCCCTTCCTCCTCCTCCAGCTCATTTATAATTATTTGGGAGCACCCTGTTACTGAAACTGTGCTCTATTTTCTTTGCTTTCCTGTGGTTTGTTGTGCTGTTTCTGCCCCCTTTTCTTTTTGTGTATTTGCAGGCCAGAGTTTCCTGGGTTTCATGCTGACTTGCAGTTCCATCCTCTGTCCATCCCGGGGTTCTCCTCCACTTGTGTTTGGGTGCCAACTGGCGTGGTGATCGGTGACCTGGTCCTCTGGCCATCTCATCCCAGTGCTGCTACCTCCATCTGTTTATGTTTATATGGTCATTGTATTTAGTCACTTGTGTGCTCTCCTCTCTGTCCTCCATCCTCTCTCTGTCCCCCCTGTCTCCCCTCTTTTCTTTCTCTACCTGGCTGGCCTTCGGCAGGAAGGTCCCCCCATATGAGCCAGGTCCTGCTCAAGGTTTCTTCCTCTTAAAGTGGAGTTTTTCCTTGCCACTGTTTGGTATAAAGGTTTTTTTTCTCCCTACGTGGGAGTTTTTTACCTGCCATTATCTTTGATTGGATTTAATAATATAATCTTAGTTAATGATATTTGCTCAGGGGGCATTCTCTGGGTCTCTGTAAAGCGCCTAGAGACAATTGTCATTGTAACAGACGCTATATAAATAAAATTGAATTGAATTGAATTAAATTGAATTAAATGTGAAGAAAATGAGCTAAATATTGAAAATATATCAGTTTGAAAACTGTAATCAAGTTTTTACATTCGGCACCCCATAGTTTAGCTATCTGTCACTCCGTGTAACCACGCACCCAGGGGACAGAATAGTCTCAGCCTCCTGCTGAGACTACAAACAGGACTGTTCTCTCCATTCACATGAAAAGTAGATTAATATAAATAAGGTAAAATTAGGTGCTAGATAACATGTTAATGCTAACTGCTAGCAGGTGATTTCACAAGATCATTCAGATGAACTGTGTTTTACATGATATAGAGCTGAGAATTTTGCATCCCGATAAAGGCCCTCTCATTTATGGAATCTACAGTTTAAAATTGCAGTGACTGTAATGTTAGAAGCCACATCAGGCCAAAATAAAAGTTTGATCTCCATTTTATACTTTCTTTTCTGATGCTCCCGTTCAGGGTCATCACAACAGTGTGATCAGCATGACTGAGTTTGCACAAGTTTTACGCGGGTTCATATCCTGACACAACTGGGATTTATAATTTCATGTGTTTATAATCTGCTGTTTAAATTTAGTTTATTTGAAAACACCAGTGGGTTTGACTAATACAGGTGGCAAACGTGTTGTGTCAAGTTCGTTACTGAAACAGCACTGAATTCAAATTAAATGTCAAAATCTTTACGAGACAATTTCCTTAGGAAGAGTTACTGTACATCTGTGCTTGGTTCTGAGGCAGTTACACTAGATACTGACCTTTTATCGAAGAGTCATTTTCTTCAGAACATTGTGTCCATGTTATTTTGAAGTTGGTCAATATGTGTTTTTCAGTGTCTGATCAAGATTGTTAAGCATGGCCAATAATCAGCCAACCAAAGACATTTGTACAGTACTGCACCATTGTCCATAAAATGTTTTTGTCAGATTCAGTCTGACTGAATATGAGTGCAGCTCGATAAGGACAATGATAGCTTCAGGTGCTGAGATTCATTAGGGCCAGGGCACCTAGGGTGCAAAGACCCAATTATATTTCATATGTCTATTGGGGCCCAAGCACTGAGAGAGCAAGGACCCTATTGTATTTTGTATGTTTATTATTATAATTATCATTGTTGTTATTATTATTATTATTATCATTATTAATATTTAGGATTATGTTATTATCCTAAATGAATCGTCTTTGTGGGGGCCTTAATATGCTTGAAAACTCACGAAATTTTGCACACGTATTAGTTGTGCATGGAATTTACCTATTTTATGAGTTTTGAGCATGGGCATACAAAAATCGGCTGTATGTATCCACCTACTTTCAGTTTTTCAACGAGCCACGCCATACGCCTTCACCTACAGAGATTAATTTAGCGTGACTGATGTATCAGCCTCAGACCTACAAAAAAAGTCTCTTGGACCGATGCTCCCACAGGAAGTGTGGGATATGCAATGGATTATAACATTTTTCCAGTATTTTGGGCATTTTCAGGCCTCATACTTTACCAAACTCCTCCCAGAGATATGGTCGGATTAACTCCAAACGTTTTTGCTCAAATCTAGCACATGGCTGATGAAAGTTTGTAAAGCTTATAACCTTTTACAAGACGGCATTAGTAGTGACATTAGTAGTGACCCTGTGAAGTTTGATGTCATTTCAAATGCATTAGGCATCCTTGCTCGAGGTGAGTTGAGCTGCCATACCTCAAACTGGTCCAGATCAGTAGTTAAGACCAGTGTTTCTCAACCTTTTTTTAGGCGAGGCACCCTTTAAATTCATGAAAAATCTGAAGGCACCCCAAACTTCAGATAGGCTATGTGTCGTTCGGCCTGAATTTACTTAACTGTTGTGTCCTATGCTTTTATTATGAAAGATTCCACTGCATTAGTATTTGAGTATTAATTTAGACAATTTTTTAATATATTACATTATTTATTTATTAATTTTGCTTATTTTGCATACTGTCAGATGCGTTTCTGCGGCACCCCTGAGGGGGGTGTGCGGCACCCCAGGGTGCCTCGGCACCCCAGTTGAGAAACACTGGTTAAGACATTGAAGATGACTGACAACGAAAACTGTAACTTTTTATCAAAGGGCATCGCTGAGAGTATGGAGAGTTTGATGTCTTGTCATGAATGGAAAAATTGTTCTAACTTGCACGTGTTGCCCAGTCTGCCACAAAATCCTTATGTTTGATGATTCTTCCAATCTTAACAAATGTGTATATGACAATCTTGGATGAACTCCATAGCGCCACCATCTGGTCAAAGGAATATGATTTTGGTCACAGTATGGCCGGTGTCTACTAGGTGCTTCATCATATCAGCCTGAGAAGCATGCAGAATATACTCACAAGGGCCCGCATGCACCATTGAGAATTTTGTGTATGGACCTCCAACAGTACCTGCGTTATTCACCGTGAAACAGGAAGTGGATAGTTTTGCCACACCCAAATGAAACAAATTCATAAAAAAATCATCCCATTTGTCCTAAGAAGGTGAGGTCAAAGGATCACATGCCTCATACTCAACCAAACATTTTATACATAGGAACTTCATCTTCCTATGTTCGTCTTCTTTCGATTCCATTCGTCCACCGCTTCTTTTCAAAACATGAAAGCATAACCAATCAAGTTCAAACCACCCACAAACATCGTCCACCCTCCCCTAATTAATTCCTGTACACATACAGTGACAGTTTTAAACTTCAGACACTAAACACATATTTTTCATGACACCTAATTTTTCAACCAGTCACCAAACTAAGCAGTATGTATGTAATGAAGTTATATATGTCAGCATGATTCATGATTAGGTTTTGGTTGAATTTTTGTGAATATTTTTAAGTGTACCTGTCCAAGACTATGAACGGTATTCTTTTCTCATCTAAAATATCAATAAAATGCTGTAAATTTGACAAGGGTAGGCAGCTTAAGATACACAAAATTTTGTTGTATTTTTTCCAGAATTTTAAGATAAACTGTTGATCTTTTTTTCTGTGAACTTCGACAGATGTCACAGCACAACAGTGTGAGGGGGGAAGAGTGGTGATTAACTGATGTCAATGACTGATCTTTGGTTCCACCTTGTGACAACATATTTTGATGATTATTTCAAGATGACAGTCTGTTCAGATTGGCAGTGATGGTTCTTGACAGTGTTTTCAACCACTGTGCAGCGACACACATCATCCACCCTCACCTCACCTAATTCCTGTCCGTTTCATTCAGACATTCAGATCAGACTGGTGTTACACATACAGTGATGATTTTAAACTTCAGACAGAAAACAAATATTTTTTATGATACCTAATTTTTCAATGAGTCACCAAACTTGACAGTAATATTGCTGTATTATTATTATTATAGTAATATTGCATGATTCATAATTTCTTTCAGAATTTTATAGTTAATTGTTGATTTTTCCTTTTTTTTCCTTTGAAAACATTAAATAGATTTTGCATTCAACTGTTATAGAACAGTCTTTGGTGCTATCTTGTGACAGTAGAAATTTAATTCTCATAAAATCATACATAAAATGTTTTATTTGAGTTTTGTTTGTGAGAACACAATTCTAATAGTTGCAGCTTTAAAAGTTTATGAATACAAAGTGCATTTTTTAATACTCTTTATTTATTCATTTTCAAAAATGTATTACTACAACAAAAAAGAAAAGGCGAGAACAAGAAAACTTGGTCCAGCACATAACAAATGAAACAGGGAGGATACTTGTCTCAAAATCACTACAGACCTGAGTCTTTCTTCATCTTGTGTGTGGTCCATTTGGCCCAAAGCCTTGCATGGGTCGCTGCTTTCGTCCTGAGGATGAAAATCAGTTTTTCCTTAATATGGATTTCTTCTACAATATCTAGCCAATGGTGTTGACTTGGGGGGTACCTTTTCAACCAGTTCCTTGTAACTGCCTTTTTGCAGTATGAAAAAAAAAATGTCCTCATTTTATGTCATAGCATCAGGTAACAATCCCAGGATCATTATCCTGGGGTCTTTGGGGATCTTGTAAGCAAATATGCAAATATGCAAATATGGAAGCAAAGTATGAAAAACTCCACCCCAAAAAGGCTGCAGTTTGGAACATGACCAGAATATGTGTGAGTGATTGGCTCTTGTGTCCACATTGTCTCCAGCATTGCTGTTTCTCTCAGTTGTTTACTTTTGATGCACAGTGTAGTGAAAAATCGTATTAGGGTCTTCCAACCAAATTCTCTCCATCCTTTAGAGCTGGTGGAAGATTGGTATAGAATTCAGCAATCTCCTTCCGACAAATGGATATTCAATTGCTGTTCCCATTTTAGTTTGTCATATAATAAATTTATCCCATTCCGATTGATGGGGGTGGTATTGGTCCATATTAAGTTTGATGTGTTTCCATTTAGTCTGGTACTCAGGAGAGTACCAGTAAACTACGTATCTCATTTGAGCAGCATAATAATATTCTCTGAGATTAGGCATACTTGGCATGCTTGTCAATTTGAAGTGTCTTAAATTTAACCTTTGGCTGGATTTATGCCCATATAAACCGTGAGATGAGTTTATCCCAACCTACAAACTTGGGAATCTGGGATCCTGATTGGTAGCGCTACAAAAAGATACACCAGCCTAGAAAGCCGATTCATTTTCCTTAACTCCGTTGTGCAATAAGGTGTATAACGTGCTTGTTTAGTCAAAAAAGGGGTTATTACCAACTGTCTTGAGGGACAGCTGCTAATAACCAGAAGGGTGTTAACAATGTTAATAAATTGAAATGGGGCACCACCTGATAAATCAGGAAAAAGGACTAAACGGCACAATCAGTCTCAAAATGGCTGTTGTTCTATGCAGCCTGTGACCAGGTGTGGCGCTATAGAGCAACAGAGAAGGTGTGAGTCCAAGCACAGACCTCTGCAACCAGCAAATGTTACAAAACTGTGTAAAATAACCACAAAGAACTTTTCTCATTAGAATATATCAGGATTTATTAACACAAGTAATCTGATCTTTTTATTCATCTCCAGATACTGAGGCATTCTTTGAGCATGTTAAAGAATGGACCCCCAAAATCAATGAGTGTTTCAAAGATGTTTGTGAGGCAAATATTAATATGGCAGAGATGGAAAAAGCTATGAATTGCTTAGCATTGGATAAATATCCAAGATCGGATGGTCTAACAAGCAATTTTTATAGACATTTTTGGGAACATCTTAAATATCTCTTTTTTAATATGGTAGGAGAAATATTTGAATCCCACACTCTGCCAACCACAATAAAACAAGGAATAATCACTCATCCCTAAACCTGGGAAAGAACATAAACTAATTGACAACCTTAGACCTATAACTTTCCTCAATAATGATTATAAAATTTTAACTCATATATATGCAAACAGGTTGAAATCTGGCATCACTCAAATCATTTCAGATACGCAATCTGGGTTTATAAAAGGTCGTTCAATTCATAACAATATACGACTTGTGCTTGACTTGCTGGAGTACAATCACTTAATTGAAGAAGATGGTTTTATTTTATTTTTAGATTTTTTTTAAGCATTCGATACAATTGAACACAAATTTATTTTCAGTACGTTATAAATATTTGACTTTGGTGAAAATTCAATTCAATTCAATTTTATTTATATAGCGTCTGTTACAATAGCAATTGTCTCTAGGCGCTTTACAGAGACCCAGAGCATGACCCCCGAGCAAATATCATCAACTAAGATTATATAATTAAATCCAATCAATGATAATGGCAGGTAAAAAACTCCCACGTAGGGAGAAAAAAAAACCTTTATACCAAACAGTGGCAAGGAAAAACTCCACTTTAAGAGGAAGAAACCTTGAGCAGGACCTGGCTCATATGGGGGGACCTTCCTGCCGAAGGCCAGCCGGGTAGAGAAAGAAAAGAGGGGAGACAGGACAGAGAGAGGATGTAGGACAGAGAGAAGATGGAGGACAGAAAGAGGATGTAGGACAGAGAGAGGAGAGCACAGAAAAAGTAAAAAATAATAATAAAGAAGTAGTGGAATTGTTGTAGGGTGAATGCAAGCGGGCTATGGAGGGCCCTTGGGCGTGTGGTCAGCGTAATGAGCCATGATAGGCTCTTGAGTATCAGTAATGTGCGGGTGGGGTGTAGGTGAGGTGTGTGCGAGAAAAAGGGGAGGGGGGGGGGGGGGAGGGGGTTTGGGTTTAAGAAAAGAGAAGGGTAGGATTTTAAACAAAAGGATGCGATATATAATTATAACAGATGGAGGCAGCGGCACTGGGATGAGATGGCCAGGGGACCAGGTCGCCGATCACCACGCCAGTCGGCACCCAAACACAAGTGGAGGAGAACCCCGGGATGGACAGAGGATGGAACTGCAAGTCAGCATGAAACCCAGGAAACTCTGGCCTGCAAATACACAAAAAGAAAAGGGGGCAGAAACAGCACAACAAACACAGGAAAGCAAAGAAAATGGAGCACAGTTTCAGTAACAGGTGCTCCCAAATAATTATAAATGAGCTGGAGGAGGAGGAAGGGAGGAAGAATGGGAAGAAAAAGGAGAAGAGCAGTGGAGACACCACTCAGCAGATCATGTTGGTGTCCCCCTGTAGCGTAGGCCTATAGCAGCATAACTATGACGAAGCTGTGATTAAGACGAGCTACTCAAGTCTGAGCTACTACAACTATAGTTATAACTATTAGCCCCTACACACTACAGATTAGACTAATTGTAGGCTTTACTGAACAGAAATGTTTTCAATTTAGTTTTAAAAATGGAGATGGTATCAGCCTCCTTAACCCAAACTGGTAGCTGGTTCCATAAAAAAGGTGCCTGGTAGCAGAAGGCCCGTCCTCCAAACCTACTTTTAGATATTCTAGGAACGACGAGTAATCCTGCACTCTGAGAGCGGAGAGCTCTATTAGGAGCATAACATGCTATCAAGTCTTGTAAATAGCGCAGAGCTAGGCCATTAAGGGCCTTATATGCGAGAAGCAGAATTTTAAACTCAATTCTAAATTTCACGGGAAGCCAATGGAGGGAGGCTAACACGGGAGAGATGTGATCTCGCTTGCGGATTCCTGTCAGCACCCTCGCTGCTGCGTTCTGGATCAATTGAAGGCTATTTAGCGAGCTTTTCGGACATCCTGCTAACAACGCATTACAGTAATCCAGTCTAGAGCTAACAAACGCGTGGATTAATTTTTTGGCATCACCCTGGGAGAGGATGCTCCTAATCTTGGCAATATTTCGGAGATGAAAAAAGGCAGTCTTGCAAACCTGATTAATATGCTGCTTAAATGACATATCCTGATCAAAAATAACTCCAAGGTTTTTCACAACTGTGCTGGAAGCCAGCGTAAATCCAGTCAATCCATTCCTCAGGTGTTTGGGACCAAAGATAATAACCTCTGTTTTTTCCGAGTTTAGAAGCAAAAGTTAGAGGACATCCAGGACTTAATGTCATTAAGACAACCTTGAAGTTTAGCCAAAGGTTTTGTTTCCTCTGGTTTCATAGATAAGTACAGCTGCGTATCATCAGCGTAGCAATGAAAGTTTATGCCATGGCTCTGGATAATTTTTCCCAAGGGCAACATGTATAAAGTGAAAAGGATTGGTCCCAGAACTGAACCCTGTGGGACGCCATAGCAGACCCTAGTCCGTGTAGAAGAAACGTCATTAACATGGACGAACTGGAACCTGTCAGATAAGTATGACTTAAACCAGCCTAATGCTGTCCCTTTAATTCCAACAGTGTGCTCCAATCTATGCAGCAAAAGGCCGTGATCAACAGTATCAAAAGCAGCACTGAGGTCCAGCAGAACAAGGACAGAAACTAATCCATTGTCTGAGGCCATGAGGAGGTCGTTGGAGACTCTAATCAGTGCAGTTTCTGTGCTATGATGAGTTCTAAACCCTGACTGAAAGACCTCAAATAGATCATTTCTATGCAGGTGTTCTCCTAACTGGCTAGCAACTATTTTTTCCAGAATTTTAGAGATAAATGAAAGGTTGGATATTGGTCTATAGTTTGCCAAGATGTCCGGGTCAAGGGATGGTTTCTTGAGCAAAGGTTTAATGACTGCAACTTTAAAAACCTGTGGCACATATCCTAATTGTAGAGATAGGTTAATCTGATCCAAAATTAATATACCAATAGAGGACATAACATCCTTGAACAGTCGAGTTCGGATGGGATCCAACAGACATGTAGATGGTTTAGCTTTACTAATAGTTGAGGTCAACTCAGAGAGGCCCACAGGAGAAAAACAGTCCAGAGTCAAATCAGAAACGGAAGAAATCAACGAAGCTGCAGGGACGTCCACAGCCGCCGACAGCTGGGCCTGGCCGATCTCATCTCTAATTTTGATTATTTTCCCACTAAAAAAGCTCATAAAGTCTTCACTACTGAGAGTAGCAGGAATGCATGGACCAACAGAGTTGTGACTCTTTGTCAGCCTGGCTACAGTGCTGAACAGAAAACGTGGGTTATGTTTGTTCTCTTCTATTAGCGAAGAATAATAAGATGTTCTAGCTCTGCGTAAGGGCTCTTTTGTAGACTATTAAACTATCTCTCCAGGCACGATGGGAGTCCGCAGATTTACAGGCGTACCACCTCCTTTCCATTTTACGTGCATTCTGCTTCAGCATGCGAACATGTGAATTATACCAGGGAGCTGAGCTCCTAAGATAAGAAACCCTCTTCCTCAGAGGAGCGACCGCATCCAAGGCGGAATGTAACATATCGGCAGTATTGTTAACAAGGTGATCAATATCTGCCGGAGTAAGATTCAGGTCGGTGCCCTCAGCTATTCTATCATATTCCACCATAGGGAGATGAGAGAGAATGACCTCCTTAAAATTATTCACAGCATCTTCAGAAAGACATCTGCTGTAATGACACGTTTCATTTCCTGTTTTAATGCCACAAATGCTGAACTCGAATGTAACTAAAAAGTGGTCCGAGAGAAGAGAATTCAGCGGCGACACTAACAAGTGATGAGTATCTATACCATAGGTGAGAACCAGATCCAGGATATGATTAAAGCAGTGAGTCGGTTCTTTCACTTTTTGTGAGATGCCAAAATTAATCTAAGAGAGATGTAAAGGCTAATTTAAAGCTGTCACTGTCAACATCCATGTGGATGTTAAAGTCACCCACTATGATGACTTTGTCTGAGCTGAGCACTAAACCAGCTAAAAAATCAGAGAACTCAGACAGAAACTCCAGATAAGCACCAGCAGGTGGCCGGTACACCACTACCAACAAGACTGACTTTTCTGACCTCCAATTTGGAAAAGTTAGACTAAGCGTGAGGCTTTCGAATGTATTATAATTACATTTGGGTTTTGTTTTTACTTGCAGGCTGGAGTTGTAGACAGCTGCTACTCCTCCACCTCGACCCGTACTCCGGGGAATATGATAATTATTATAACCTGGTGGCGTAGCCTCATTTAAGCTCACATACTCTCCCTCTTGTAGCCATGTTTCTGATAAGCAGAAGACATCGCAACAAGTCTCAGTAATAAGATCATTGATTAACAGAGACTTAGAGCCAAGAGACCTCACATTCAGTAGTCCACATCTAATTACAAGTTCTCTTGGCTCCACGTGTCTGACAGTTTTTATTTTTATCAAATTATTTTGGTTAACGCCTCTATCACAGCGCGCTAAGTAGACTTTTGGAGGACGGGGAATTGACACCAATTCTATGTTTTTGTTTTTGTTCGGCACCATGTTAGCACTAGCAGCTATAAAGTTGATTTCTTTATCTTTAGTGGACGGGGACGGTCCTCGAGAAGCAGCAGAGAAGCGTGTAAGACTGCAGCTCTGCATCCTGGCCTCCACCCTGGATTGTCATGGGGGAGCGTCTAAGAGAATCGGCCAGATTACTAGAAATAAGAGTGCACCATCCCGGGTGGGATGAATGCCGTCTCTTCTAATCAGACCAGGCTTTCCCCAGAAATCCGGCCAGTTGTCAATAAAGGCCACACTGTTTTCTGGACACCACCACGACAACCAGCGACGGAGCGATGACATGCGGCTAAACATATCATCACTGGTCAAATTAGGAAGGGGACCAGAGAAAACTACGGAGTCCGACATGCTCTTTGCAACATTACACCGACTCAATGTTAACTTTAGTAACCTCCGACTGGCGTAGACGGGTGTCATTAGTGCCGACATGTATAATAACTTTACTGTACTTACGGTTACTCTTTGCCAGCAGCTTCAAATTTGCCTCGATGTCGCCCGCTCTGGCTCCCGGGATACACTTAACTATAGTCGTGGCTGCCGGCCTCACATACCGGACTATAGAGTCGCCAATCAGCTGAAAACTTCATTAAAGTGATAAAATTAATTTATAAAGATACAAATTCCAAGATTCTTTGTAGGTAAAGGTATTAAGCAAGGATGTCCTATATCTCCTTTACTCTTTATCATAGCAGCAGAAATGCTTTCAATTCTCATTAAAAATACTAATTTTGAAAAACTGAAGGTTCTAGATAAACAACTAGCAATTAGCCAACTCGCTAATGATACTACAATTTTTCTGA
Source organism: Hirundichthys speculiger (assembly GCA_018398805.1). Classification (NCBI taxonomy): domain Eukaryota; kingdom Metazoa; phylum Chordata; class Actinopteri; order Beloniformes; family Exocoetidae; genus Hirundichthys; species Hirundichthys speculiger. Next base: position 60,068 of record JAGFBZ010000664.1, read on the forward strand.
AAAATAGTGACCAGAGGCTAACACCACCACACACCACACACTCATTCAACTCATTCTCATATTGTCCTCCTTAAAATTCTCACCTTCTCTCTTCCTCTTTCCTTGTCCTTCTGTTGTCTTAACTACCGCTGCAAATGATAATGTGGTTTGGTGCAGCCGTCCACCAGAGACGGAAGGACATAACGGCTTTTTCCGACGCATTTTTACTATCGCCACCGGGCTGTTCTGTCAAACTCTTTTAGTGGTGTGTTCAGTATCAGTCTGACACTGTCACATGACACCGCCTTACTGGAGCAACGAGTCAGAATTAGGGATGCACAACCGTTTAACCATTAACCGATAACAGTAGCTCTAACCGATTAATACTAACGGTCAATTTTGTTTTTAAGCTACGTAATTCAATCAACTCATGGGGGCGTGTCGACAGGTGCAACACATGCCATCACGTGCGTCCCATCACAGCCCACTTTACAGCGAAGATGAAGAGAGCAAAAAGGAGTTCTGTCCAGTGTTGTATCTGAACGCGTTCATTGAACGAAAGTTCACGAACTAGTTCATATTTTTCGCGAACGTGAACTGAGCGCGTTCACTTTCCCCTTCACGAGCGTGGGGCGTGAATGAGTTCATTTGGGCAGTTGTGAATGACGCTCTTTCAAAGTTCACGCACGGTCAAAACCGTTCCAGGTTTCCAGCGAACCCCATTTAAAATCCACCACAAACGAGCCTGATATGTATCTGCTGAAAGCAATCAAACATGGCAACACGGCTGTTGCTGCTGTCGATTACAATAGACTGCTGGACCGTGCTCACAACAGAGAGCTACGTGACAATTACATGTCACTATATTGATGAGTACTGAAAAGCTAATTCTGCTGTCCTGTTAACGCAGAGCTTGCTGGGTAGACACACAGCTGATAAGTGTCCGCATGCATCCACGACAACGCGCGCAACATCATGGCAGCCAACTCTCCCGGGCGGGTCAGGTGGGTCGGAATGGTGGGACGTTTGTGTGTCGGAAATAGCGGTATTTCAGGACAGTGATGTGTCTAAATGGTGGTATGTCGGAATGGCAGCATGGAAGGGCATTTAAATCTTATCGGTTAACGGTTATTAATCATTAAAGGGCTTCGGTTAACGGTTATAGAAAAAATCCAAAATGTGCATCCCTAGTGAAAGTTTCTCTCTCCGTGTTCTTTATATCTGGTGCCTAAATGACAGACTAGAAGCAAAGATCAATCAGAAATTTATTACAATCATGAATACAAAGAATTATTATTATGCCATGCAGAATATTTTCATCGGCCGATGGTACATCTCCTTACATCTCAAAGATGCCAGGGAATGCACCCCGATCTAACGTTTCTCTTCCTTTTTAAAGCCTGCATGAGGCGGACTTATTCCTCCTCCGACGTAATGTCTTCAAAAGTCCAAATGGTTCAGACAGATATGGTTATGTTTGCTGCAGGGTGTACTGCAGGAATGGGGGTGTAACTAATTTTTATCACCATTGCCATGCATCCTTGGAAGAGAGCAGGTCAGGAAGGTCATGAGACCCCAGTTGTCAGGTCATAAAGCAGCCACACTGAGGCCTTTAGTTTTAACAGTTTAAAGTTATAACTGAAAATCATTCTAAATCCTAACAAATCTCCACTCAAAACATGATTGATTCATGTTTTCTAAATCAACTGTAGCAAATATCCAGTATTCTATATGTATATAAAAGATTTCTATGAAGATTTCTATATCCCCTCCATCATATAAAAGAAAACCTTTTATGTGAAAACAAAACATACAAATTTACTAAAGCCTCCTGACCACCCAAAAACATGTAAACACATTTTGTAATGTTTCATAGTATTGATATAATAATATAAGGAATAAGAGGATTTATTGTCATTGAACCAGCGTCCCAGTACAACGAAATTGCATTCCAGTACATCATCCAAGAAACATATAAAAAACAACAACAACATTTAGGACATGGATGTCGATGATGACTGGGGCTAAGCAACTAGTGTCGCTCCGCGCTAACTTAGATTGAAAAGGATAACATTGGGGAAGGAGGGGTGGAGGTTAAAAAAAGAACATCTCCCACTACGCGTCAAAAGGACACGTCGTGAGAGGGGAAAAAAAACACCTCAGCACATTTAATTAAGCATGTACAGACTTAACACAGGACATTGATAGAACATGATGACGGATAACCCAGTTTTGACAGTCTGTGCGCGCGCAGCCAGCCTTGGGTGCATCGCGCATTCAGTCCATCGCCACACGGGGGAGAAGGGGGAGGTGCGCAGGGCGGGAGGGGGGGGGGCAGCGAAGACGTTGAAGTGGGGGAGGGAGTGCGTGTTGATCAGTGTAGTGGGAGTGCAGTCATGTCGCCTGAAGATCCGTCCAGGTGCAGAGGGGGGAATGGGGGGGGTAGAAGCGTCCAAGCCACACAGCATCCAGGAGAATAGATAAGGGAGCGGCCTTGAAGGCTGCGCTTCCAGGGAGCCAAAACAGAAAAGGATTGTTTGGGGCAGGCTGAGACACACTCTCCGTCTAGCCTGAAGTTCTGCTGGATTTCTCTGGTGGGAATACTTCAATATTCCGAATTATGGCCATTCTCCTGATCAACGCGTGAATCCTTCCAAGATTGTTGTCCATTCGCCCAAAGAAGTCCAGAATCATCCCTTGGTTTTGATTCAAGTTCTGAATCGCTCCCAATTTCCGATCCATGTCTTCCAGTCTTTTAATCACGTTGTCAACTTTCTCACACACGTCCGGCGGGGTGGAAGTTTCCTCGAATCCGAATTTGTAGCCTCCGTGCGTTTAATTTTCCGATACACCAAGAATCCACCTGCGCCGATCAGTAGAAATCCTGTGATCATAAATCCAAAAATGAATGCGTCTTCGACATCCTCCACGTGCAGTGGGCCGAGACAATGAAGTTTCCATTTGCCCCAGGAGTCCATCACGTACCCCGCTGCGTGCGTACCCCCCGGCACGAAGGCTCTCCTTTGCCTTGTCTTGTTGTTGAAAAATTTGATCAATGCATTCAGAGACCAGCTTACTAATCCATGGTTGATTCGGATATTCTGCAGAAAAAACGCTTCAGAAGCACAGACGAGACAGAAGCAGCTGCAGGAACAGATAGATAAGGGAGCTCAGAGAAATGCGTCCGCCTTCGCCGAGAGCAGGAAGTGAAGTATACACTCATGAACTCTATAAGAACTGTACATTGTGTAAATATGAATAAAATGAACATCCCTAATGTTTCTAATTATTGAGTTCATCCCAGTTTGAAGAGAAGGAGATCCAAATGTCCGCAAATGACAGGCCAGTGTGACGACTCCAGATGAAGTGGGGAGTTGACCTCCAATGGATTAAAACGATGTGAAAAAATTATTGAAATCCTCTGATCCTCCTGAGTTGACATAAGCACGGTCAAAAAGGAGCGGTCCCTCTCCATCAGCCTAGAACTCAGCCAGGAGTGTCCTTCCAATATTTAGTCCACCATTATTAGAAAACTGTCCATACTGTTATAGTGTTAACTTAAAAAAAAAACCTTGTGCATTATGTGTGTTAGAAAAAGATAAAAAAACATATTAAAATAATAACTAATCAATAAAGTGGTATCCTTGTTGATAAATTCATTACGGTGAATATAAATTTAGAATGGTAAATTCTTTTCTTCCCTCTTTTATCACTTATTTCACTTTATCACCTCCATCCTAGTCTCTTCCACTCATATCCTTCAAATATTTTTTTCTTCTTTCTCCACTCTTTAAAAAAAAGAAAGGAAAGAAAAAACGCCAAACACCGTCATCAGGAAGTGCTACCTCAGACCGTTCTAATTAAAAAAAAAACAATTGAATCATCAGATTAAGGATGAGAGAGAGACACAATCCAGAAGAACCATCATCAGGAGACAAACAAACGTCACAGAGCCCAGCTCCAACCCCCCACCACAGCTGCATCAGTCAACTATGAACTGCCAGACGTAACAGCTTCCCCTTCAGTGTCAGTTTCCTCAGCAGTGTCTTTGTATCAGAGTCCACCAGCCATAAAAGTTTCATTAAACAAGTTCTTGTGTCCATTGCGAGAGCCCACCTCGCTTTCAATGTCTTTTGGAGACCAAGCAGCAGCAGAGTTGTAGTCTTGAGAAAAACTTTCGTTCTCGTCCTGAGAGTTAATATATCTTCAGAGAAAAGTTGATGGATCAGGGGTCGCCATTAAATCCAGAACCCACATAGACCAAATACAGCCATGAGGAAGGAAGCAGAAGCAGAGAGCCTGCAAACGCCAGACATCCCCAAATAACAGCCCCTCTAGGTCGTAAATCTCTCCATCCCCATTACGGCACTAAGAGTAAACTGAATGTAGCCACTAAAATAGAGGACATTGTAATGTCTAACTGCTTACAGCAGAAAAAACAAAAAGTTTAAAACACAATAAGTCTGAGAAAAACAGAACTCCATCCCTCACAGGAGATGAATCCCAAAACAAAAATCACTAATTTGGCTAATTCCACAAAAAAAAAAGTTCCAACAGCATTTAGACAAACCCAAATAAAAAAATAAAAAAAAACTGCTAACATTCATTTACAAATATAATCATAACTGCCATATCACATTATTCAAGTATCATTTATAATAATCAATACAATCCACCTTTATATTCACCGTATCGAATAATTATGTACAAGTAAAATAGACTGAGGCCTCCTGACCAGCCAATTTAATAATCAGAGACCCTTTATATTTTCCTATAAAACCAATATGAGTGAGAGATTCTGCATAAAATTAAACCCTTTCACATCTAATGTCACAGAATGAAAGAAACACAGTATTAACATGCAAAGACATGTCAAACAGAGTAGAAACTTCATCACAACTATAGAGAGAAACGTTAGTTCTGACATCAGCATGTACAATATCAAACATAGTATCAGAACATTCATAATGAAATCCTCCCACATATTGATCTCAGTACACCAACCTTCAGGTATACTTTATCATTATATCATGTTCTATATACTATATCACATAATATTATCATAATACCAAGTTAAAGCAATTTCATTTAATTCCTAATAATAATTCCTGGCCTGAGGAAACATCAGGCTCCACAGATGTATAGTCATATTATTTGTCCCGTCGTCAGGTAAAGAGGTTCATAGTCAGTTTCGAACCTCACGTCAGTTTACAGTTAGTCCTGTCAACAACCGGAATATAACGTCGGTCATATCCAGTATTGTCATTTTCGTCTTCGTAGGCCCACACACACACACACACCACCAAAAATAAAAATAAAATAAAAATAGAAAGGACCATGGTATTTCAGACCGTGGGGGAGAAGAGGACAGGAAAGAAAAACAGTACAGTCAGAAGAGGAGGGGGTCAAAGCAGGAGGAGGGGGTGACCAGAGTGAGATTACATTTTCTTTTTTCTCCAGCAATGCAGTACTGTAAAATTCTTCAAAACCATAGTTATTTAATTCATGAGATATGTACTTCATCATTCTCTATTTAATCACCCATAATCACCTTGCTGTAATTGAATAAACATCTTCCAACTTCTCAACGCACTTTAACTACCGCAGGAGAAAGGAGCACTTCTCTGTTATCTGTCCCACTAGAAGGAAGGGAAGGGGGGGGGGGGCAAGCATGTCCCCCGCTGCTGTAGACTCTCCACAGCCCTTCCCTATTTACAGGCTCCTCAAGGGTCGGAAAAAGAAAAAAAACCTCTCTGCATTTCTCCTTTTCTCCCTCAAACTCCTCTCTAACTTTCTTACGGTTAATCTCATAATTTATGCCAATCATTGTATGAAAATCATATACAGGACAATCCCAGAAAACCAGGTACAAATTCTGAACAGACGTGACACACGAACAAGTTACATGTACAAATAGAACAGGCTCAAACGAACAACAGCACACACGAACAAACATAAAACATATACAGCAAAATTATACACGCAATATATCCAGCTGTGAATAATATCCCAGATAAAAGACTTGGTTAAGAAGAAATTTTGTACGCTTAACCATTAAGGGTAACCCAGCCTTTTTCTGGTCTTTCTTCAACAGCTTTGAATACATCACCCTAAATGAAAATAAAATCCCTTTCTATCCAACCCAAAGCCCCAACAGAACTTCATCTGATGATCTGGGACAAATGCAGGAATTTCGCCACCTTGGCGAAGCGTACATTGCAGCCTCCCAGTATAATTTATCAAATCGGATGGAAAAGCCACCCACACATTCAAATTTTTTATTCATTCCCAGAATGACTCTAGTCCCTGACTAGAAATTATAAGGCCTGGAGGTCCCTGACCATCCTTTATAGTACTGTTTTAGGTCCCTGACCTAATTCTCAGCTGCCAGTCCCAGACTGGTTTTCGTGCGCAAATACCAGCTCCCAGACCTGGTATTCAAATATTGTGCATGGCCCAAAAATTACACAAACTTATATGAATTTTATCAAACGATATTTGTTACCTAAATCATTCATAAATTTATGAACGTGAGGAAGATCCTTTCAGAGAACCAATTTAATTTCAATAATCTATTTGCAGAGTTTTTCTATTCAGTCAAAAGCGGTTTTTGCTCACCGTTTGCTGGCCAGCATTGGCTGTCTGACTGGATCTCCAGCGTTCTGTCATAAAATCTCACAATCAGAGACTTTAAAGATGTCCAGATTCCATGTCGGGGTCACCAAATTGAAAGTTTCTCTCTCCGTGTTCTTTTTATCTGGTGCCTAAATGACAGACTAGAAGCAAAGATCAATCAGAAATGTATTACAATCATGAATACAAAGAATTATTATTATGCCATGCAGAATATTTTAATCGGCCGGTGGTACATCTCCTAACATCTCAAAGATGCCAGGGAATGCACCCCGATCTAACGTTTCTCTTCCTTTTTAAAGCCTGCATGAGGCGGACTCATTCCTCCTCCGACGTAATGTCTTCAAAAGTCCAAATGGTTCAGACAGATATGGTTATGTTTGCTGCAGGGTGTACTGCAGGAATGGGGGTGTAACTAATTTTATCACCATTGCCATGCATCCTTGGAAGAGAGCAGGTCAGGAAGGTCATGAGACCCCAGTTGTCAGGTCATAAAGCAGCCACACTGAGGCCTTTAGTTTTAACAGTTTAAAGTTATAACTGAAAATCATTCTAAATCCTAACACTAGTCAGAATGCAATTGGCTCTGTTTATCTTCGCGACGTTGTGAAAAAATAACTTTTAAGACCTGGAAAATGAAATCAATGGGGGAAAAAATACTGAGGACATGACCTCGATGTCCTCGATGGTAGTTACGGCCTTGCCTATATTGTTAGCAACCTTTGACAACAAAAATTGTATGGTATTGTGGTGTCTTTACGGAAATTCATGAGTTCACTGAGTTCATTGTTGGTGTGTGAAATTACTCTGTCCGCAAGTTTGTAGGTTTCACTGAGTCCACATCAGAAAAATAGAGTACAGTTCATGGCCAAGAGGAGACAAGAACTGAGAATCTGTCATAGAGAGTTTCTGATCGAATCGAACTGTAAACTTAAGATGGTACTGTTTATGTTTGAAGAAGATAAGTAAGCAAGTAAGGAGTGAATATGAACCTGTCTCATTAAATTTGACTGGTTACATCTGTGAACTTGGGTGCAGTTACACAGAGGCTATAAAGAGCCTGCGTATTTCCTTGTTCTTGGATCTTTCCCTCATCTCCTCATAGAAAGGTGCCAGACTCACTGCAGGAGTCTGTTATTGTGCCTGCTTTTCCTTGTAAATAAATATCTTTTTGCATTTAAATGTCAGCCTGGAGCAGCTTTTTTCTGGACCCATTAACACGCTCAGAATGGCACAGCGAAAGGAGAGATCGAGAGAAGAAAAGTCACATCATCGTCGCCAGGAGATCTCCAAACTTCTGACGACAGAAAACTACAGTACAATACAACATTCTTTCAACATCAACTACAGACTGTTCACATTAGTTTAAACAAGCAAGATATTATTTCAAAAATGGTTGACTTCATGTTTTTTGTTTGCATGTTTTCTTTTATTGTTTGTTTGTTTGACAATACACATAAAACATAACAACACCAAGATAACATTTATATATGATACATACATACATATATCATTCATGTTGTTTTTTTACACTTTGATTTCATATGTACTCTGTATTATCATGAGTTTAGTTTCATTAAAGCAAGATTATTTTTAATTGATTTAATTGATTAATCTTTTTGGATAATTTGGGAAACGTGTGTGTTTAAAAAAAAAAAAAAAAAATGTCCAAGAGGGGTTGTGTCTATTGAAATCAAGAAGCTGAGATGAACAGTTTTTTGGTTTAAAGCAGGGGGGTCAAACTCAGTTGCACCGGGGGCCAAAATTCCAAACCCGCTTCAGGTCGTGGGCCGCACAGGATAAACATTTATTGAACACACTAAAACGAAATGTTTTTGAAACATAAATATGAATAAAAACTGACAGAAATATTATTCTGTAATACACTTAAACCCTAAATAACTTATATTTAATATTTTGCTCTCCATAAAAATATCTTGTTAAATGATACAAGTTAGAAATATGAGCAATTTAACATTAAAATAACATTAAAATTCCTTTGCTCCTTATATCAATGTATATAAAAAATAAACTTTTAAATATCCCAAAAGATTTTGCTCTCCTTAAAAATATCTCCTGTCAAATTTATACAAGTTAGAAATATGAACTTGCTAGAAAACCTGGAAATATACATAAAATGTATTCTTTTCAGCAATAACAATTAAAATCATTCAGTTTTCTTTGCTTTTATGACATCTGTCTCACCAGGACAGTTCTCTTCCTGCATCCTCACTCGCATCCTTCCCACTAGTTCACTTTATGTACTGCTCATAGTTGCTGCTCCATCTGTTGTCAGTCTCATAAGTTTGTCCCAGGACAGTTTCATGTCTGTTACACTTTCACATACGTTTTCAAAAATGTCTTTTCCAGTCGTTGTCCCGTGCATCGATTTAATGTCCATTACTTCTTCTGTTACATGCAAATTGGAGTCCACTCCACGGATGAAGCTTGGAAACTAAACTTGATTAATGCGGGAAGTGTGCGCAAGGCCACTGAAGCGTTGCATTTTGGGATCTGTAGTTCTGATGATATGATGATATGATATGATATGATGCCGGATGTGGCCCATGGGCCTTGAGTTTGACTCATGTGGTTTAAAGGAAGGTCTATGATGGTGCAGTACAAGATGTCACCTGATTCTGGGAAATTTCCACCAGGCTGTTAGATCAACTTCTATAGTGCAGGATTTAAAACTAATGATTTTTGATGGATTGGCTAATAATTGGCAAACCAGTTGTCTTATTTCCCTTCAGTATTGACTTGTCTGATAAAAGTTGTTTTGTCCACTTTATGATAAGAGTAGAAATATCCAATATTTCCGTCTATATTGAGTTGACTTAAGGTACAGAGTTGACAAATCTTTGAACTGGGTGGCTGTAGCTCAGTTGGCAGTTCAATCCTGGCTCTACATGTCAAAGTGTCCTTGGGCGAGACACTGAGCTCTAACTTGCCCCCAGTGGGCCTGGCAGCAGCCGCCCACTGGTGTGTGAATGAGAGGCCATTGTAAAGTGCTTTGGAGGCACCATGATGGTGTCTGGAAAGTGCTATATAAATGCAGTCCATTTACCATTTTAAACTATGTTATGGAGATGATAGATCTGTGCCACTCTCAGTGTGTGTGTGTGTGTGTGTGTGTGTGTGTGTGTGTGTGTGTGTGTGTTCCAATATGTGACGCACATGTGTCAGTAAGAGCCAGATATTGACTTTCGCTTGGCTTTTTCAAAAGATTAAATGAAATCCACAGACTCACAACTACGTGTAGGCTCTTCCTTTACAATGTGGTTGGACAAAATGAATGTTATTTTTCATTACTTTAGTCACTTCAATACACTGATTAGTTGACTCCTGCCTTTTAAATTCTGCTGGCAGGCACGATGCAGTTTACCTGCCAAGCTTATGCATCACGCTGTTGTAATGTCTTGTGAGTGTTTGTGAAAGAGACAGCAAACATAATTTCTTCCAACTGTTCATCCATACCAAGATCAAAACATTAAATAGATTAATTTTTTTTCTTTGTCCAAACTAAGATTGCAGAAATTTGGGATGGCTGTTGAACAGAATGAATGCTCTTTTCTTAAAAAAAAAGAAAAAGAAAACAAATCTATTCAAAGTGAGAGCAACAGCGGAGTGTTTATTGAAGTGGCACAGGTAGATGACAGCTAGCATACCATTGTCCCTACCTGTCTTTGTCATGAGGACATACTCATAGCTCTCTTTTGTCCCTCACTCTTTGACAGTCAAAGCTGTCATGCAGAAAACTCGGTTTTCTTTATCCAATTGAAACCAGACGTTTACATACACTGTATAAAAAAGACACATGATCTTTTTTTAATCTTAGTGTATAACATTAAATCAGACTAAACATTTTCTTTTTTACGTCCCTTAGGATTATCGGAATTATTTCTATTTGCTAAATGCCAGACTAATGAAATAGAGAATTTTTTGTTACTATCTTCAAGGTCAGAAGTTTATATTCATTTCCTTAGTATTTGGTATGACTGCCTTTAAACTATATGACTTGGGTCAAATGTTTTGGGTTTCCTTTCACAAGCTTCTCACAATTGTGTACTGGTGTTTTGGTCCATTCCTGCTGACAGAACTGATTCAGAACCGAGTCAAGACTGGAGCCCACCTTGCTCATACACGCCTTTTCTACTGGACTGAGATCAGGGCTTTGTGATGGCCTCTTCAAGACTTTCTTGTCCTTAATTCACTTTGTAACTAGTTTTACGGTATACTTAGGGTCGTTGTCCATTTAGAAGCCCTATTTGTGCCCAAGCTTTAACTTCCTGATTGATGTTTTGAGATGTTGCTTGAATCTTTCTGTTTTTATTTTCCTAACAACTGTCTGCATATATATTGATGGTTAGTGCCACAGTCTGGCAAAACCTGGATATATCCACAATTTAATCTTGCAGCAAGTGTCAGTTTTCTTGTGCACAAGTGTGAGTGATAGTGAGTGTGCCCTTCACCAGTCAAATCTAACATGCTTCATTAACTCCTAAAACCTTGATTCTGTCAGAGAGGACTTAAATCATGACAGTGAAGTACAAAAGAACAAATAAGGACAGATAAAGACAGACAGTGATGATGTGGTGTGTGTATTATATGTGGTGTAGTATGTGTGAGTATGTGTGGTGTGGTGCATCAGGAAAGTATTCACAGTACTTCACTTTTTCCTCATTTTGTAATGTTACAGCCTTATTCCAAAATGGATTTTTCTCCTCAAAATTCTACACACAACACCACATATTGACAATGTGAAAAACGTTTTTTCAAAAGCTTTGCAAATTTATTGAAAATAAAAAAAACTAAGAAAATACATGAGCATAAGTTGTCACAGCCTTTGCCATAAAGCTCAGAAATGATGCATGCTGTTTCCACTGATCATCCTTGAGATGTTTCTACAGCTTAACTGGAGTCCACTGTGGTAAACTCAGCTGATTGGACATGATTTGGAAAGGCACACTCCTGTCTATATAAGATCCCACAGTTGATAGTGCACGTCAGAGCACAAACCAAGTATAAAATCAAAGGAAGAGACAGGATTGTCTCAAGGCACAAATCTGGGGATAAAGAAAAAATTTCTGCTGCTTTGAAGGTTCCAATAAGCTCCTCCACCATCCACCATTACTAAGTTTATCAAAGATTAGCCTTTATTTCCTAAAATGGGTATCATCTGTTTGATAACTAGTAAAATAATCCAGATTCACTAAGCTTTTGCAGCATGACTATAAACGAAATCAGAGTTGAAGCATTTTTGTTTATTTTGTTGATTTTTTGCAAATATTTCCCTCTTAACAATAGCCTTATAATTTCAATGAACAACTCAGTTCAATTCAATTTATTTGTATAGCGTCTGTTACACTATCAATTATCTCTAGGCGCTTTACAGAGACCCAGATCATGACCCCCGAGCAAATATCTTTAACTAAAAATATAATATTAAATCCAATCAATAATACTGGCAGGTAAAAAACTCCCACATAGGGAGAAAAAAAACCATTATGCCAAACAGTGGCAAAGGAAAAACTGCAAGAGGAAGAAACCTGGACTAGGACCTGGCTCATATGGGGGGACCTTCCTGATGAACACCAGCTGGGTAGAGAAAGAAGAGAGGGGAGACAGGACAGAGAGAGGATGGAGGACAGAGAGAGCAGAGCACACAAATGACTAAATACAACGACCATATAAACATAAACAGATGGAGGTAGCAGCACTGGGATGAGATGGCCAGAGGACCAGGTCGCCGATCACCACGCCAGTCGGCACCCAAACACAAGTGGAGGAGAACCCCGGGATAGACAGAGGATGGAACTGCAAGTCAGCATGAAACCCAGGAAACTCTGGCCTACAAATACACAGAAAGAAAAAGGGGGGCAAAAACAGCACAACAAACCACAGGAAAGCAAAGAAGATGGAGCACAGCTTCAGTAACAAGGTGCTCCCAAATAATTATGAATGAGCTGGAAGAGGAGGAAGGGAGGAGGAAAGGGATGGAAAAGGAGAAAAGCAGTGGAGACACCACTCAGCAGATCATGTTGGTGTCCCCCTGCAGCGTAGGCCTATAGCAGCATAACTATGACGAAGCTGTGATTAAGACGAGCTACTCTAGTCTGAGCTCCTACAACTATAGCTATAACTATTAGCCCCTACACACTATAGTTTAGACTAACTGTAGGCTTTACTAAACAAAAATGTTTTCAATTTAGTTTTAAAGATGGAGGTGGTGTCAGCCTCCTGAACCCAAACTGGTAGCTGGTTCCATAATAAAGGTTCCTGGTAGCAGAAGGCCCGTCCTCCAAATCTACTTTTAGATATTCTAGGAACGACGAGTAATCCTGCACTCTGAGAGCGGAGAGCTGTATTAGGAGCATAACGTGCTATCAGGTCTTGTAAATGGCGTGGAGCTAGGCCATTAAGGGCCTTATATGCGAGAAGCAGAATTTTAAACTCAATTCGAAATTTCACGGGAAGCCAATGGAGGGAGGCTAACACGGGAGAGATGTGATCTCGCTTGCGGATTCCTGTCAGCACCCTCGCTGCTGCGTTCTGGATCAATTGAAGGCTATTTAGCGAGCTTTTCGGACATCCTGCTAACAACGCATTACAGTAATCCAGTCTAGAGCTAACAAACGCGTGGATTAATTTTTTGGCATCACCCTGGGAGAGGATGCTCCTAATCTTGGCAATATTTCGGAGATGAAAAAAGGCAGTCTTGCAAACCTGATTAATATGCTGCTTAAATGACATATCCTGATCAAAAATGACTCCAAGGTTTTTTACAGCTGTGCTGGAAGCCAGCGTAAACCCAGTTAATCCATTCCTCAGGTGTTTGGGAGCAAAGACAATAAGATCTGTTTTATCTGAGTTTAGAAGCAAAAAGTTAGAGAACATCCAGGACTTAATGTCATTAAGACACCCTTGAAGTTTAGCCAAAGGTTTCGCTTCCTCTGGTTTCATGGATAAGTACAGCTGCGTATCATCAGCGTAGCAATGAAAGTTTATGCCATGGCTCTGGATAATTTTTCCCAAGGGCAGCATGTATAAAGTGAAAAGGATTGGTCCCAGAACTGAACCCTGTGGGACGCCATAGCAGACCCTAGTCCATAGGTCGGCAATAGGCGGCCCTCGGGCCAGATGTGGCCCGCAAACAAAAACATATGGCCCGTGAGAGATTAAAAAGAGATTAAAGAATTAAAGAATAAAGATTAAAGAATAGAGATTAAAAAATAGGACTGCCAGTCTCAAAAATGCTCTTTATTTGGGAACTTCATTTTGCAGACCAGAAAAATTTCCTCAATCTTAATGCTTATTAAGTTTTATCTGGATACGAGTGTAAATAAGCACATCAACGAGGTGCGTCGTGAACGATCAGGATAACGATAACAAATGCGGTCAGTGGACACAGCGTTAAAATTCCAAACAAGTCCCTAAAACACAAAGTGTCATTAAAACAACTGACATAGGCTTTGTAATATTGTGAAAATAAAACACCACACATTTTAATAGAATTCAACTTTATTGTCATTACACTGTCACAAGTACAAGGTAACGAAATGTAGTTTGCATCCACCAGAAGTGCTATGCAGGATATAAATATTTATATACATATGTATAGACTAACAGTATTAACATGATGGGTAGTAATTGTAGCGCTATGAATGATATGTATAAATAGTGTAAACAGTATGAGTGTGGTCAATAGTATTAACAGTGTTAACAGTATGAGTATGTACAACAATATAAACAGTATTAACAGTAATTGTAAAGCCTAGAAATGGTCTATACAATAAAAACAGTATTAACAGTATTAACAGTATTAACATTATCAACAGTAATTATTAACAGTAATTATAAGCTCTGGTATTGAGGAAGGTCCGTGGGGGCCGGGGGGGGGGGGGGGGGGGGGGCAGTCCATATGTAATCGTTGTGTGTGTGTGGGGGTGTGAAGTCCATGGTTGGTGTCAGGAGGCGTTCAGGAGCGTGACAGCTGTGGGAAAGAAGCTGTTCTGGTGCCTGGTGGTTCTGGTCCGTAGGCTTCTGTAGCGCCTCCCAGAGGCAGGAGCGAGAAGAGTTTGTGTGCAGGGTGTGTGGAGTCTCTGGTGATCTTACCGGCCCTCTTCAGACACCCGCTTCCTGTAGATGTCCTTGATGGCAGGAAGTGGTGCCCCGGCGATGCGCTGGGCGGTTTTCACCACCCTCTGCAGCGTCTTCCGGTCAGAGGCAGAGCAGTTTCCATACCAAACTGTGATACAGTTGGTGAGGATGCTCTCGATGGTGCAGCGGTAGAAGCTGGTGATGATCTTTGAGGACAGATGGTTCTTCCTCAGGGTCCTCATGAAGAAGAGGCGCTGGTGGGCCTTCTTGATGAGTCTGGAGCAGCTGGTCGCCCAGGTCAGGTCCTCGGAGATGTGGACTCCCAGGAACTTGAAGCTGTCCACGCGCTCCACCGCCGCACCTTTGATGTGGATGGGTGGATGTGGGTCAGCGTTCTTCCTGAAGTCCACGATCAGCTCCTTGGTCTTCTCTGTGTTCAGCTGCAAGTTGTTTGAGTCGCACCACTCAGCCAGGCGGTCCACCTCCTCCCTGTAGGCGGCCTCGTCGTTGTCTTTGATGAGGCCGATCACCGTGGTGTCGTCTGCAAACTTGATGATGGCGTTGGAACCATGGACCGGTCTGCAGTCATGGGTGAAGATGGAGTAGAGGAAGGGACTCATCACACAGCCTTGTGGCACTCCGGTGTTTATAGTGATGCTGGATGAGAAGCGGTTGTCCAGCCGGACATGTTGGGGCCGATTGGTCAGGCCAGACTGGCATTTACTCGCAAGAACTGTGAAAACTAAAACAGGAGTTTCAAACATAGCGTGCGTTATTTAAGCCTTTATATGACTGTGGTGGCACCAAAAATGTAAACTGATAATACATTGCACTGACAAATTGGAGCAAATCAGCAAAAAAGTACGAAGCAAAAAAGATGAATCCACTCGACCATGGGCTGGAGTGTTCGGTCCCTGAAACGACAGAGCAGACGTGCGGCATTTACTGCCTGAATAATGCCGCGCCTACGAGACATTCATTAAAAATACAGTTCAGATTTTGGACACAATAACTAGTTTAGATTACTCACCTAGTGTGAAAAGTGGCATCTCCCACTGGTGACTATTTGCTGGATGTCTGGTGAAATAGTTGTCACTTTAATCCTTAAGCAGTTCTCCAGATTTTGGTGAGTCAGTCTGTTCCTCTCATGCGTTTTTATTGCATTCATAGCTGAGAAGGACGACTCGCATACGTAGGTGGAAGGGAACATTGTCAGAACATAAAGTGCAACTTTCTTGAGGTTGCTGTATTCCTCGGAGCATAGTAAGCTTATCCAAAAGGCACTAACGGACTCCGCACTTCTGAGCGCATCTCGCACAACTGAGGTGGTTTGAAAGTCAATAATTTCCATTTCCAGCGCAGTCTGATCTAAAGAGGGGATCATTTCTTTTGCCAGGAAGGAGAAGTTGTCGGTTGGTTTTATTGTTGGGTCACGTATAAAGACAATAATGTCTTTTGGGATGGAGTAGTCATCAAACCGAGATGAGTTGGCTCTGAGCCTCTTGATGAAATCAACCATCAACTCCGTCACTTCTCCCACTGTCTTCTTCAGTGCGCTGAAATGTAGGAGCCTGCCGGTAGATATATCTGCCTCAAGCACCTCTAGCTTCCTCATGAATGACTCTAGTTTTTCAATCATGTCCACGATGGTTTTGTCTCTCCCCTGTAGCTGAAGGTTAAGCAGGTTTAGGTGGCCAAATATGTCAGATAAAAACGCTACATTGGACATGAACGTTTCATCTTCCAGCAGGATAAGGTGGTCAGCTGCTGCCTTGCTCTTGCTTACTCCAAGGAACGCTTTGACCTCATTCAGTAGCGCACAGAAGCGATCCAGTGCTTTCCCCTTGCTTAACCAGCGCACATCATTGTGAAGCAGCAAGTCATCGTGGCCGGCATCTGACTCAGCCACAAGTTGTCTGAAAAGTCTATGCTGGGTAGATGATGTACCTCTGACAAAATTAATGACTTTCATCACTTTGTCCATAACATTCTTTAGCTCTCTGTTCAGTCTGGCACAGAGGACACTTTGGTGGATGAGGCAGTGCAGCCCGTGCATTTGGGGGGCGAGTTCTTTCAATCTGCTCACCAGACCTCTGTGCTTTCCCACCATAGCAGGAGCCCCGTCTGTCACGATTAGGTTGACACTCTTAAATGATAATGAATGCAACTGAAACAACTCTTCCAGTTTCGCAAATATAGCATCTCCAGTGGTATGCCCTTCTAATGGAATTAGAGACAGCAGCTCTTCCTTGAACTCCTTCCCATCAAAGTATCTCACATAAACACACAGCTGGGCTACATCTGCGTTGTCAGTGCTCTCATCAATGGCTAAGGAGAAGTAGTTAGCGTGACTCACACCGTCCATAATTGCGAGGTGCACCGCATCAGGCAGCGCTTCTATGCGGCGGGCAGCGGACCTCGCAGAGAGCGACATCTGTTTCACTGACCCGATCAAACCATCCATCGACTTGCTGGTATCAAGTTCCTCTAAAACTGTCACCATCATCTCCTTAAAGACCTCTGCGTCACTGAATGGCTTGTTGTGCTTTGCGAGCAGCCAGGACGCTTTCAGAGATGCACTAGTTACCTTCTGTTGGGACGTGAGACCTCGCACCAGAATCCTGTTGCTGTGTGAATAAGCACCTTTCAGGGCTTCGATTTTGCGCTTTCGTGCCTCTGTCTTCTGAGGGAACGCAACCTTGAAGTTAGCATGCTTCGTTTCGTAGTGCCGTCTAATATTGTACTCTTTGCACGCAGAGACACCCTCGTTACAGATCAGGCATGTGGGCTTTGCATTGATAAAACTAGGAAGGATGAAGGCATAGTTCTCTGTCCATTCATCACGAAAGATCCTGTTTTCGTTGTTAACTTTTCTTTTGAGATTTTTTGGGAGTGCCATTTTGACAGCTAGCGGCAACAAGTGGAAATGTTTTTTTTTTAAAACAGGCATATAATTAATAGCGCCCCCCAATGGTCAGTCCACACACTTAACCTACATCAGCCTGCTTGGTCTGTCATTTCAAGAGCGCCAGTCATTTTCACTGTCACACCTCCTCCACCATTAATTCATTAAATTTGCCATTGTTTTGGTTGTGGCCTGCCATGTAGTGTCTTGGAAAATATCTGGCCCGAGGCCAAACTTAATTGCCTACCCCTGCCCTAGTCCATGTAGAAGAAACGTCATTAACATGGATGAACTGGAACCTGTCAGATAGGTATGACTTAAACCAGTCTAATGCTGTCCCTTTAATTCCAACAGTGTGCAGCAAAAGGCTGTGATCAACGGTATCTAAAGCAGCACTGAGAAGCCAAACTAAGAAGTTTGGAATAACCAGTACACTTCCTGGAGCTGGCCGGGAGGTCTAAACTGAGTGATCGGGGGAGAAGGGCTCTAGTCAGGGAGGTGACCAAAAACCCTACGGTCTCCCTGTCAGAGCTCCATTGCTCCTCTGTGGAGAAAGGAGAACCGTCCAGAAGGACAACCATCTCTGCAGCAGTCCAGCTGGTAGTGGCCAGATGGAAGCCACTGCGTAGTGAAAGACACATGGCAACCCGCCTGGAGTTTCCCAAAGGGCCCCTGAGGGACTCTCAGACCATGGGAAACAAAATTCTCTGGTCTGATGAGACAAAGATTGAACTGTTTGGAGGACATCAGGCACCGCTCATCACCAGGCCAATACTATACCTATAGTGAAGCATGGTGGTGGCAGCATCATGCTGTGGGGATGTTTTTCAGCGGCAGGAACTGGGAGACTAGTCAAGTTAGAGGGAAAATTAACGCAGAAATGTACAGAGACATCCTAAATGAAAACCTGCTCCAGAGCGCTCTTGACCTCAGACTGAAGTGATGGATCATCTTTCAGCAGGACAACGACCCCAAGCACACAGCTAAGATTTTAAAAGAGTGGCTTCAAGACAACTCTGTGAATGTCCTTGTGAATGTCCAACCAGAGCTCAGACTTGAATCCTATTGAACATGTCTGGAGAGATCTGAATGGTTCTGCATACCTGCGACAAGCTACTGCGACACATTGCTGCGAGAGTATACACAGCCCTTTATTCCAAAATTGATTAAAATATTTTTTTTTACACATTTTTACAGCTTCCCCTTCCATGCCACAAGTACGCCTGACCATTCATTCCATATATTAATAGATGTTGTTACACTTTTTACTGTTTGAAATGATATGCAAGGAACTAAACATATGAATCTTACACTTATTAGTTTGTGGGATTCACAGTATAGTATTTAATATAAACAAAAACATATCTTACAACATCTAGTTATTGCTTTCTGTGTCATAGAAATGATACGTTTCTGACAACGCATAACCATGTTACCAAAAGAAACATGAAAAATGAAGAGCTCTCAGATATATTGCTGCTCCATTGAAAGTGTGCTCCAGCCCCAAGAAAAAGAGCAACAGTCATTTAAAGGCAAATTACAAGTTACGGCTATTACAATGTTACTCACTACAGACAGAATAATGATAATCATGATATAACTGCCCCACAAACACAAGCAAAAGCTTATCTATTATTTCAGCTTCTCTTAAATGATGTACTTAGATGTGTTTGCTTACTGAGAGCTTAGCTGGCTACAAATGAAGACAAGCAATTTTAATTCTCCAAAATACTAAATATTAAGCTTGACTTTACAGTTTGGGGGCATCCATTTGCATTGTCTGCAAAGAACAGGAAATTACAGAAAAATCAAAACACTTTTGAGTTGCTGAAAAATTAATCCACGCGTTTGTCAGTTCTAGAGTGGATTATTGCAATGCGTTATTAGCAGGATGTCTGAAAAGCTCGCTAAATAGCCTACATTTGATCCAGAAAGCAGCAGCGAGGGTGCTGACAGGAATCCATAATCGAGATCACATCTCTCCCGTGTTAGCCTCCCTCCATTGGCTTCCCGTGAAATTTCAAATTTAGTTTAAAATTCTGCTTCTCGCATATAAGGCCCTTAATGGCCTAGCTCCACGCCATTTACAAGACCTGATAGCACGTTATGCTCCTAATACAGCTCTCCGCTCTCAGAGTGCAGGATTACTCGTCGTTCCTAGAAAATCTAAAAGTAGGTTTGGAGGACGGGCCTTCTGCTACCAGGAACCTTTATTATGGAACCAGCTACCAGTTTGGGTTCAGGAGGCTGACACCACCTCCATCTTTAAAACTAAATTGAAAACATTTTTGTTTAGTAAAGCCTACAGTTAGTCTAAACTTTAGTGTGTAGGGGCTAATAGTTATAGCTATAGCTGTAGTAGCTCAGACTAGAGTAGCTCGTCTTAATCACAGCTTTGTCATAGTTATGCTGCTATAGGCCTACGCTGCAGGGGGACACCAACATGATCTGCTGAGTGGTGTCTCCACTGCTTTTCTCCTTTTCCATCCCTTTCCTCCTCCCTTCCTCCTCCTCCAGCTCATTCATAATTATTTGGAAGCACCCTGTTACTGAAACTGTGCTCCATTTTCTTTCTGTAGTTTTTTGTTGTGCTGTTTTGCCCCTCTCTCTGTCCTCCGTCTTCTCTCTGTCCTCCGTCCTCTCTCTGTCCTGTCTCCCCTCTTTTTTTCTTTCTCTACCCAGCTGGTCTTCATCAGGAAGGTCCCCCCATATGATCCAGGTCCTGCTCAAGGTTTCTTCCTCTTAAAGTGGAGTTTTTTCTTGCCACTGTTTGGCTTAAAGGTTTTTTTTTTTCTCCCTATGTGGGAGTTTTTTTTACCTGCCATTATCATTTATTTGGATTTAATATAATTTTAGTTAATGATATTTGCTCGGGGGTCATGATCTGGGTCTCTGTAAAGTGTCTAGAGACAATTGACATTGTAACAGACGCTATACAAATAAAATTGAATTGAACTGAGTGGTTCATTGAAATTATAAGGCTATTGTTAAGAGGGAAATATTTGCAAAAAATCAACAAAATAAACAAAAATGCTTCAACTCTGATTTCATTTATAGTGACGTCATGCTGCAAAAGCTTGGTGAATCTAATTATCAAACAGATGATACCCATTTTAGGAAATAAAGGCTAATCTTGGATAAACTTACTAACATTCATAATTTATCTTTTCATGGTGTATTCAGCAATGTTAAGCATAGCCTTGCTATATCTATATCAATATCTATATCTATATAGTTGTTAAATAGGTTTTTGTCCTATTGGAACTACAGCAAAAACAGAAAATGCTTTCGCTATGAATTTATTAAGTTATAAATTTTGTTCTGATTATAATGTTTCATGAAAGCTGGAAATGTACACATATTTTAATGTCACATCCTTATGTGTACTATAATTAGTATTATTAACAGATTCAATGTATCAGTACTGATAAATAGTATTGGTATCAACAAAATTAATAGTGAGGTGTTTGTTGGGATAATCTAGAACTAAGAATAGGATTTTTTTTTATTAAAAATCCTATTCTTAGTTCTAAATTATCCCAATAAAACACCTCACTCTGAAAGCTCACTTGAGAAAAAAGCAGAAAGCGATGCAGAGGTAATCAAGCTCTTCCCTTGTGGAAACAGCTCCCAGCTAGAAGTCAGGAGGCCTACACCTTCTCTCCATTTAAGATTTGGTTTGAAATGTTGCGCTTTGATCAAAGTTAGGCTTGACTTGGCTGACTTTGAGACAACCCTTTAATAATACAGCTACAGGCATAAACTGCTGCGGCTAATCAGCATGATGCACAGGACACTTTCCTTACTCTTTCCTCTTTACCTCCTATTTGTGGACATTCCATTATTGTTGTCATTAACAGTCTTTTTCTTTTTTTTTTCATTTTCTCCCTCCTTTCACATACTAGGTACACATCTCTGGCCTAAAGCTATGTTTTGAGCAATCTGGGGAGAAAGCAGCACTTCCTGAGTCTGATTCTGCTGGAGGCATCTTCCTGTTTATTCTCTCCATTGTTTCTACTGTGCCATGCACACTTAAAATGGACTGAAATAACTGACGCAATATGTTGGTTTCTTTAGCCAGAGAACTTCTGACAAATTGGGATTTTAATATACAAAACTGAATCGGATTATAACCATACTAAAATCAAAAGTATTTAATGGATTTGGATTGCACCCGGACAGAATCGGACTGTATTCAATGGGACGTGAATTTAATTTGCTTGCAGGCAGAAACACAAGGGAAAAAAAGGTTGTCATGTTTGTCTCACCAACAATTAAAAGGAAAAGAAAAAAACAAACAGTTTTGAATGAAGCAACTGGATTAGTTACAAACACCAAGCTAAGTAGCCCTGAACTGCTACCCGCGGCAACCGCCGCCACTGGATCCGGGCTGCAGCGTCACGGAGCCGGGACGGGAGCCCCCGACGTAGCAGCGGCGGCATGCTGCCACCGTCCAGCAGTCTACACGCCAGATGGGTCAGCTGACCTGGCAGCGGCCGTCTGGTGACCTGGTGGGGCCCAGCACCGCCGGGGGAGACAACAATGGTTTTGTCCGGTCCGCATGATGAACCGGGCTCTGGGACGGTCGGCTCCGTCGCTCGCCGGACTGAATGGAGCTCAGTCTTCCCAGGGGATATGGTCTGGTTCATCTGTGTTTCCTCCTCTGACCTGGAGATATCTCAGTTGTTATCATTATGGAGATATACTGGTTCTAACGGCTGTTAACTGTTTTAACGGCTGTTAACGACTGTTATCTGGAGTTAACACTCGAACCACGGGACCGGGCATGAAAAGGAGCACTGGACGCTAGCAGCTCCCCCCCACCAGTTTTTCTGGTGTACTGAAACATTAATTTTCCCCTTGGGGGATTAATAAAGTATTTTTGAATTTGAATTTGAATTTGAACATCAGATGTATTTATGAAACAGGATTCTTATATAAATCCTTTGATAAAGATAAACTCTCAAGAATAGTGATGGGGATAATCAACATAATCTCTCATAAACTTTTAAATAATAGGTCAATTCACTAACTTTAACATGATATATATGCCACTCAAAGCTGTTTTCCATTATGTGGGTTGAAAGTGGTACGGTGAATAACAAAGTACTGGACAGAGTACTTCACAAACTGCAACTACTATTACGATAGTCATTATTTAGCAGCTCATATAAGAAGCTCATAATGTCTCGATACAGATGTGACTATTAGAAACACTGAAGCAGTAAATGCATTAGCTGCTGCTCGTTGTGTGATCTGTGAACTCAGACGTTCACGTCTGTTTTCTTTCAAACTCTTTCATTACATCAGAGAGGAATTAAACTGTCAGACATGAGTCAAACTAACCCCCAACCCCCCCCCCCCCCCCCCCCCCCCCCACACACACACACACACACACACACAGCCAAAGATGAATCCATGTTGTTACTATGTGGTTACTGTGTGTCACAGCAACGCCCTATAACCCCACAGGAATGATGTCATGTGGTCTCCACCCAGGTTTGACGCTGAAAGACACAATAATACATTTCTGTTTGCAGACCTGACACTTGAACTGAGTTACTCTGAAGATCATCGTTCATCTGCTCCAATAAAATGCTATTTACAGTACTGCTCAACCAGGATTAGAAGGAAATTTAACCCAGGAAGTGCACAGTTAAGATGAGTATTTAATGAAGAGTATGAATTTAGTGTTGATTCATATAAAATACTGTGTAGAGTCAGAAAGAACTATCTAATTCCAGGTTGAGACTATACATTACTCTTAATTGATGAGATGGTTGTAGTGCCACAGTAAAGAGTAATTAACCTATTCTTTAAGTGGTGTGAGGTACTGGGAAAAAAATGGTGACAGACACCCAGAAAAAAAAAAAATTAAACCATCTAGGGAACATTTATGGACACAGCCAGGGGATGGAGGTTTTCCTGTTCATTCAATTTAGGATTGCATCTTTATTCTTTGCAGGTGATGTTAGTCTGTTGGCAAAAGCCTCCTGGTGACTTAAATGGAGGATCTCAAGCATTACAGGGTCCTATTCATGTGTGGGGATGAGGACAGGGAGACTGACACACGCATTAGGGCAGTGGGGTTGACAGTGGAATCGTCTGTTGTGGTTGTGTTGATTTACCAGTCAGTCTATGTTCCATCCACACTGGCGTTCATGATCAATCTGGATGGATGGATGAACTGACATGAACTCTTCGAGAAGGAAACACCTCAGCAGTGTTATCACTACTGCAGCCTGATCCTTTCCTTCTCTGCCCATAGTTACAGCTCCCACCCCCCATCTTCCTCCCCCACTCTAATGCTGCCTGGAGGGAACTGGTCTTTTTAAGGAAATAGCAGAGTATTGGCAGTGAGGTCAGATGGCACTGTGTGTCTGACAGATGTTGGCAGGGAAATTTTAGATATCTGACAATGTTTATATTTAAATACATCATCTTCATTATTATAATCCTTGCCATTCTGCTAACCTCCGTTGACTCCAAGTCTACCGCTTAAGTCTCCAGACAGAATAAAGTGGAGGAAATGTGGCTAAGTGAAGGGAATGAAAAGTGAAACTGTCTAGATTCTATGTGGGTCAGAGGATGAACAAATTCATTTACGTTTACGACAGATGAGTCTGAACAGAGGACAACAGTGTGACTGAAGGAAAAATATGATGTGGTCAGTTTTCATCGTTCTGGTTTGTCGTTCTCTGGCTTGTGAAGATATAGTAAAAGTCGCGCATATGCAATTTTCATTAGTCTCGGCTGACACTGTATATATATATATATATATTAGGGCTGTCAAAGTTAATGCGTTAATGCTTGATTAACGCAAAATAATTTTAATGCAACTAATTTTTTTAATGCGCGATTAACACAAGCCGGCCATTGATGTACAACAGTAGAAGGGAGAGTAGGTGTTGCCTCCAGGCTTCATGAGCCTCGGGCTCCTCCGTAGTTTGTCAAAACAGGAAGCCATGCACTGACATCGACGGCCATGCCGCAGACAGACAGACGTAAACAAACCTCCGTTAGCAGTAGCTGGGATAAATACAAAAGATACTATTTTGAATTGTAAGTTTAGCTTCAAAACCTTGCATGATGGCTAACTCCAAAAGACTAATGTCGTTTGAGTTTACTGTCAATGTGAATTTAGTTACCACCGGAGTCCGACCACTCTCAAGTATCACTTGTCGGCTAATCAGAGCGCGGATGCAGAGAGCCCCCCCCCGTTTGAAGCAAACAAAAAAAATATTTTGTATGAAGAACATATCTCCATTTTTAAAACTAAATTGAAAACATTTCTGTTCAGTAAAGCCTACAATTAGTCTTAACTATAGTGTGTAGGGGCTAATAGTTATAACTATAGTTGTAGTAGTAAGACTAGAGTAGCTCGTCTTAATCACAGCTGCGTCATAGCTATGCTGCTATAGGCCTACGCTACAGGGAGACACCAGCATGATCTGCTGAGTGGTGTCTCCACTGCTCTTCTCTTTTCTTCCCTTTCTTCCTCCCTTCCTCCTCCTCCAGCTCATTTATAATTATTTGGGAGCACCCTGCTACTGAAACCGTGCTCCATTTTCTTTGCTTTCCTGTGTTTGTTGTGCTGTTTCTGCCCCCTTTTCTCTTTGTGTATTTGCAGGCCAGAGTTTCCTGGGTTTCACGCTGACTTGCAGTTCCATCCTCTGTCCATCCCGGGGTTCTCCTCCACTTGTGTTTGGGTACCGACTGGCGTGGTGATCGGCGACCTGGTCCTCTGGCCATCTCATCCCAGTGCTGCTGCCTCCATCTGTTTATGTTTATATATTGCATCCTTTTGCTTGAAATCCTACCCTTCTCTTTTCTTAAACCCAAACCCCCTCCTCCTCCCCCCTCCTCCCCCTTCTCTCACACACCTCACCTACACCCCACCCGCACATTACTGATACTCAAGAGCCTATCATGGCTCATTATGCTGACCACACGCCCAAGGGCCCTCCATAGCTCGCTTGCATTCACCCTACAACAACAACAATCCACTACTACTTCTTTATTATTATTTTTTACTTTTTCTGTGCTCTCCTCTCTCTGTGTCCTACATCCTCTTTCTGTCCTCCATCTTCTCTCTGTCCTACATCCTCTCTCTCTGTCCTGTCTCCCCTCTTTTCTTTCTCTACCCGGCTGGCCTTCGGCAGGAAGGTCCCCCCATATGAGCCAGGTCCTGCTCAAGGTTTCTTCCTCTTAAAGTGGAGTTTTTTTTCCTTGCCACTGTTTGGTATAAAGGTTTTTTTTCTCCCTACGTGGGAGTTTTTTACCTGCCATTATCATTGATTGGATTTAATTATATAATCTTAGTTGATGATATTTGCTCGGGGGTCATGCTCTGGGTCTCTGTAAAGCGCCTAGAGACAATTGTCATTGTAACAGACGCTATATAAATAAAATTGAATTGAATTGAATTGAACATAAGAGAAAATATTGAGTATATATATATATATATATATATATATATATATATATATATATATATATATATAATGGATTTGGCATTGTAGCAATAAATAAACATGAATTCTTTTGCATAAGCCAAGCATTTGTGTACTCTCATATTAGGCAAGGCTACTTTATTTGTAGAGCACAATTCATACACAAGGCAATTCAAAGTGCTTTATAGATGCATAAAATCACAAGAAGGCAAATAGAATCATTCCATACAAGTATAAAAATAATCAATAATTAATCAAATTAATTAATAAAAAATTATGTAATTAAATTAAAAATGAAGAGTGCAGATAAAATCCTTCCAGTCATCATCTTCACATCTAAACAGAACTGTTTTCAGTCTGGATCTGAACATTGTCAGAGTTCAGGTCTGTCTCACATCTTCTGGAAGACTGGTCCAGATTTTAGGAGCATAAAACTGAAATGCAGCTTCACCTTGTTTAGTCCTGACTCTGGACACCAACAGGAGACCACTACCTGAGGTTCTCAGAGTCCAGGTTGGTTCATATGGCTCTAACATGTCAGAGATGGACTTTGGGGCCATGAAGAGACTTGAACACAAGTAGAGCTGTTTTAAAGTTTATTCTCTGAGGGACAGGAAGCCAGAGACCTCAGGACTGGACTAATATGGTCATATTTCCTGGTTCTAGTCAGGACTCGTATTAATAAGAGTAATACAATTTGAAAAAGATCTGTATAAGGAAGATTTAGAACAGATAAAAATATGCGATTAATTTGAGATTAATCATGATTAACTATTGACAGTCATGCGATTAATCTGATTAATTATTTTGAGAAATTGACAGCCCTAATATATATATATATATATATATATATATATATATATATATATATATATATATATATATACACACACACATAGCCTTCTTTAAATAAAGGTTTTAGAATGGCCTTTAAATAAAGCTGCATTTTGTTGAAAACATTTCAGAAATAATTAATTAGACATTTACTTATACATATGAGTAAGTATACATGCAGATGTTTCCTGTTTTGATATTCAGGAGTCATTTTTAAGGTGCTTAATTTTTCCAGTTAATTAATTTAGTCGTTTTTTATTTTTGTCCTTTTTTTTTTTTTTTTATTTTATAGATCAGATGATTTTCAACTAATCATCCACATTAAAGCATCTTACATTTATATATCCAAAACAAACATAATACACATAATTTGTGGGCAAAATGTTATTATAATAATAATTAAAAAAAAAGAAAAAAGTTCTCTGTATTAAACTGAAGCAAACAGGATTACTGTGGTGGTAAGCACAGCTGCAGAGCATGCCGGGAGCAGCAGGTCTTTACGTGTTGTGTAATGAGAGCGGTCAGACTGTAGCCAGAGGTGTAATACTGTGCAGACAGGCCAACCTGGTGTTACACCTGGAGGCCACAGCTTCAGACTAAACATGTCCACCTGGATCCTGCTGAGCTGCACAGAGGTTTCGTCCCAGGAGGACAGTTGAGGTCATGAAGAGAAAGTGAAACCCAGCTGATAAGTAACACCAGAAAACAGCATCCAGCATGCAGGTTTTTACATTTTCCTGACGTGATATAAAAAAGCCAAAAATAATTAAGCACCTACACAACATTTAACAAACCAACAAACCAACTTCCACCTTGTTGAAAGATAGAACTCACTGAAATTACAGTTCAGAATTTACCAAGTGGGGGTCAACTATATTGTCATTTGGCAATTTTAATAATAATTATGACAAATTTGTTAGTTTTCAGGTGATGTTTTACACATACAGATGCAGACCCATTTTAGATTATAAAATACAGCTATGTACTGCCACCTGTTGGCAAAAAGCTTATTGTCTTCTTGTCCTTCCTATCCATTAAAATAAAAGTTTCATGAATTTGTAATTTTGCTGACTGGCATAAAATAGCAAAATTATCTTATTAAATAAGATTTTCTTTTCAAAAAAGTTACATTTTAAAGGCTTACATCATAAAATTAATAAAGGGGAAATAAAATCAATGGAACAGTGTCCTCAAATGTCCAGTTTCCATTCACTAGTGGTGTTGTAAGGATAATAAACAATTTTGTCACAACAAAAGTGGAATGACACAGTAGTGAAGTGGAACAAAATGTATTGGATATTTTAACAAATAAAAAAACTGTAAAGTGGGGCGTGCAGTATTATTGGGCCTCCTTGCGTTAATGTAGCGCCACCTTCTGCTGCAGTTCCAGCTCCAGTCTCTTGGGGTTTGTCTCTATCAGTTTAAACTCATTCAGAGACTAAAATTCTGGTCCATTCTTCCTGTAAAACAGCTGGAGCTCAGATTGAGGAGAGGTGGATTCAGCTCTTGACTTTGAAAGGCCGTTCTAACCCGTTCGAACAATTTATTTGTGACCATTCATTGTAGATTTGTCTTCAGGTTTTGGATCATTGTCTTGTCAAAAGATAAATCTCCGTCCCAGTCATCAGGTCTTCTGCAGACTCCAACAGGTTTTTCAGGTCCAACAGAATCCAGCTCATCTGATTTCTCCATGGATTTGGCTCATCCTTCCATCAGGTTTTAACTCATCAGTTTCCCCCTCCATCGTCCCTCCATCCCTCTAAGAAACCATCCCTGTCCCTGCCCAAGAAGCAGGCCCAGACCATGATGCTGCCACCACCATGTTTGACAGTGGGGATGGTGTGTTCAGGGTGATGAGCTGTGTTGCTTTTACTCCAAACATATTGTTTTGCATTGTGGGTAAAAAGTTTGATTTTGGTTTCATCTGACCAGAGTTCTTCTTCCACATGTTTGGTGTGTCTCCAGGTGGCTTAAACCAGACTTTTTACAGATATATTTGAGAAATGTCTTTCTTTTTGCCACTCTTCCATAAAGGCCAGATTTGTCCAGTGTAGGACTGATTGTTGTCCTCTGGACAGACTGTCCCACCTCAGCTGTAGATCAGTTCATCCAGAGTGATCATGGGCCTCTTGGCTGCATCTCTGATCAGTCTTCTCCTTGTTCCAGATGAAAGTTTAGAGGGACGGCTGGGTCTTGGTAGATCTGCAGTGGTCTGATACTCCTTCCATTTCAATGATTGCTTGCTCAGAGCTCCTTGAGATGTTTAAAGCTTGGGAAATCCTTTTGTATCCACATCCAGCTTTAAACTTCTCCACAACAGTATCTGGGACCTGCCTGGTGTGTTCCTTGGTCTTCATGATGCTCTCTGAGCTTTACCCAGAACCCTGAGACGATCACAGAGCAGGTGCATTTATATACGGAGACTTGATTCCACACAGGTGGATTCTATTGATCCTCATCAGTCATTCAGGACAACATTGGATCATTCAGAGATCCTCACTGAACTTCTGGAGTCAGTTTGCTGCTCTGAAAGTAAAGGGGCCCAATAATATTACACACCCCACTTTACAGGTTTTTATTTGTTAAAAAAGTTTAAAATATCAAATAAATTACATTCCACTTCACTCCACTTGTTGATTCTTTATGTTTTGAAGCCTGAAATGTGGCAAAAGGTTGAAAAGTTCAAAGAGCTGAATACTTTCACAAGGACCTGTAAACACACACTCACACACACACACATCAGCACAGTCGATAGACTTGGACTCTTAACTTAGCTTGAAATATACTTGCTTAGCTTATTTACAAAGATCCCAGAGATAACTTTAGTTGTAAATTGTAACAAAATGAATCTAAACTAACTGAGGTTATAACTATATGGACAGTAGTGGCATTTGTGTGGTTCAAGCTCAGAGGAAAAAATACATTTAAATATGGTGTAAGCTAACTCCAAAGTGTTCACTGAGTTTGCAGTTTATTGTGAGCAGTTGCTCAAGGGATACACAAATACACATTAACTCCATTTTTCATCCAGTTTATATGAGGAAAAGTTGAAAAGGCAATCAAAAGAAGCAATGTGAGTTACATCTTTTTATATATATATATACACTACTGTTCAAAAGTTTGGGGTCTCATTGAAATGTCCTTATTTTTGAAGGAAAAGCACTGTACTTTTCAATGAAGATAACTTTAAACAAGTCTTAACTTTAAAGAAATACACTCTATACATTGCTAATGTGGTAAATGACTATTCTAGCTGCAAATGTGTGGTTTTTGGTGCAATATCTACATAGGTGTATAGAGGCCCATTTCCAGCAACTATCACTCCAGTGTTCTAATGGTACAATGTGTTTGCTCATTGGCTCAGAAGGCTAATTGATGATTAGAAAACCCTTGTGCAATCATGTTCACACCTCTGAAAACAGTTTAGCTCGTTACAGAAGCTACAAAACTGACCTTCCTTTGAGCAGATTAAGTTTCTGGAGCATCACATTTGTGGGGTCAATTAAACACTCAAAATGGCCAGAAAAAGAGAACTTTCATCTGAAACTCGACAGTCTATTCTTGTTCTTAGAAATGAAGGCTATTCCATGCGAGAAATTGCTAAGAAATTGAAGATTTCCTACAATGGTGTGTACTACTCCCTTCAGAGGACAGCACAAACAGGCTCTAACCAGAGTAGAAAAAGAAGTGGGAGGCCGCATTGCACAACTGAGCAAGAAGATAAGTACATTAGAGTCTCTAGTTTGAGAAACAGACGCCTCACAGGTCCCCAACTGGCATCTTCATTAAATAGTACCCGCAAAACACCAGTGTCACCATCTACAGTGAAGAGGCGGCTGCGGGATTCTGGGCTTCAGGGCAGAGTGGCAAAGAAAAAGCCATATCTGAGACTGGCCAATAAAAGAAAAAGATTAAGATGGGCAAAAGAACACAGACATTGGACAGAGGAAGACTGGAAAAAAAGTGTTGTGGATGGATGAATCCAAGTTTGAGGTGTTTGGATCACAAAGAAGAATGTTTGTGAGACGCAGAACAAATGAAAAGATGCTGGAAGAATGCCTGACACAATCTGTTAAGCATGGTGGAGGTAATGTGATGGTCTGGGGTTGCTTTGGTGCTGGTAAGGTGGGAGATTTGTACTGGGTAAAAGGGATTCTGAATAAGGAAGGCTACCACTCCATTTTGCAACGCCATGCCATACCCAGTGGACAGCGCTTGATTGGAGCCAATTTCATCCTACAACAGGACAATGACCCTAAACACATCTCCAAATTGTGCAAGAACTATTTAGACCAGAAGCAGGCAGCTGGTATTCTATCGGTAATGGAGTGGCCAGCGCAGTCACCAGATCTGAACCCCATTGAGCTGTTGTGGGAGCAGCTTGACCGTATGGTTTTTAAGAAGTGCCCATCCAACCAATCCAACTTGTGGGAGCTGCTTCTGGAAGCGTGGGGTGCAATTTCTCCAGATTACCTCAACAAATTAACAGCTAGAATGCCAAAGGTCTGCAATGCTGTAATTGCTGCAAATGGAGTATTCTTTGACGAAAGCAAAGTTTGATGTAAAAAAAATCTTATTTCAAATACAAATCATTATTTCTAACCTTGTCAATGTCTACACTATTTTCTATTCGTTTCGCAACGTATGGTGGTGAATAAGTGTGACTTTTCATGGAAAACACAAAATTCTTTGGGTGACCCCAAACTTTTGAACGGTAGTGTGTATATCTATATATATATATATATCTATATATCTATATATATATATATATATAAAAACACACAGGGGATAAAGAATAATCCCTTTTTATGGGGACTGATTGCAGTCCCCAAGCCCACACCAGAATAAAGAATAGTGCAAAATATAAATGTGCTTTATTTTGGACTGAGAAGACTTCAGTCCCACATTTGTGTGTTCATATAGAGCTTTTATAACATCACAAGCCAGTTTAGTTTATCATTAGTGGGGGTTTTTAGCCATTCTAGCTCTGATCAGCTGCTCATGGTTTTTAAAGGGCAGGTAGGTAAAAAAAACATTAGCAACATCTTCTCTGATTTCCTTATAACATTGATGATTCAACATAAGCCTTTTTTGGTCAAGAACATTTACTCTGCAGTTGACTGTCCACAAAACCAAAGCAAAGTGCTAAAAACTAGAAACTTACAAAGTAATTCCACTGCAATGCAAAGACAAAACGATAGAAATAAGGAAGTCTGAAGAGTATTTGTTGCATCCATCAAACATGATCTACATTTGCTCCCCATCCTACATCCAGAACAGGTCCTTAAACTCTAAACTTAGAAGCTGTCTCTTTTCTTTGTCACTTGATGCCTTTGAGTGTGTGGTAGATGTGTTTGGGTAAAATAACGTATCCCTCTCCGAACGCTGGCACCGGTTCATTGTCCGTAGCAGACGCCTCACAGGAAGACTTCAGCCTCTTGAGCTGCCTCTCCTGCCGTCGACACTTCTGCTGCGTCGCCTTCAACCTTTTCCTCAGATGCTCCATCTGCTCCTCTAGCTGCTCGATGCGTTTCCTCTGCTGCGCTGAGTCCTCAGCTGTGTAGTTGTGGTCACAAGAGACCACCGCCATGTCCCTGTGAGCGTCAGGCCTGCTCCTGTCAAGCTTCTCCTCCGCCGCTGGGTCAGAGCTCAGAGACAGCGGGAAGGCCATCTCTGAGGGGAAGGGGTCCTCCAGAGACTCTGACTGCTAGACAAAAAAAAGGAAATTAACACTTATCCTAATGCAAGTATCATCGAACATCAAACATGTTTCTGGACTGTAGGAGGAAACCAGAGTACCCAGAGAGAACATGCATGTTCCACACAGAAAGGTCCCAGCCTTCAACTCAGGCAACAACTAACCACCAAGTCACTCTGCTGCCCATGGAATTCATTAGAAAAACATTTAAATGCTCTTAAATTAAGATTTCGAGTAAATTTGGGGGAACAAATGGATAGTTAAAAATAATAATAATAATAATGATTTGTTGTATCCCTCTGACAAAAGGAGAAATGTATACTTAAGGCCAGTGGGTCTCCCTGGTCTCCCTTTTGGACCCCACCATCACCTCTTAATAAGGAGCTGTGACCCAAAATGTAGAACATTTTCAGCTTCTGAAATGTATTCACTGAAAAGATGGAGCACTTTGAACTTGACATAGTATGGCAACATGAAAAACAAGTTTGAGGATAAACCAAAACGAGGAACAGATGACCATCCCAGAGAGGGAAATATTTCCTTTTTGTGTCTCTAAAGATTTTTTCTTGTTTGTTTGACAGGCAAAGGCCTGTTACCCACTGGAAACTGGTCCACAACCCACTGAAAACTGGTCCACAACCCACTGAAAACTGGTCCACAACCCACAAGTTGAGTCATTGCTTTAGAAGACCACAGCACTAATTCATTTGCTGCTAAATTTTAGGTCCAGTCTGTGAAACCTAACTTGTGCATTCATTAAAAACAAAAGAAATAACAACCACAATAATAATAATAATAATAATAATAATAATAATGCCTGAATCTACCCAAACTGTGATTATGATCACACTTGACAGGAGCATAACTGCCCACGGGATTTACATAATTCAATAATGTTCAGCTAGCTAATGGTTGGAACAGCAGGAAGGAAGTCAATAAACATTACAAGGTGGACTGTCTTGGTTCTGTTGGACCTCAAAGCTGTCTTGGATACAGTGGACCATCAGATCCTTTTATCTCACCTGGGTGGGTATAAATCCTACTTGGTAGAGAGGAGTTTTGGTGTCTGTATGGGAACCTTCCGAGTCTGTGGAGTACAGCAAGGTTCTATTCTTGGCCCTCTTCTCTTTTCCCTGTACTTACTCCCACTTGGATCTATTCTACGGAAATTCTGCGTGTCATTTTATTTTGTATGCTGACGACAGCTAGATTTACATGTCCCTAAAAAAAAGATAATGGCTGTTCTGCAAACCAGCTCCTGGAGTGAGCTACAGCAATCAAGGCATAAATGTCAGTGAACTTCTTATATTTAAATTCCAAGAAGATTCCAAGAGGTCGTGTTGTTTGGGTCCAGTGATGCCTTTTAAGCCCAAGAGCACAAGACTGGAGTCATAGATTAAATCAGTGCTCAAGTCCAGTTTTTTTCCATTTACAATAACTGACCAAAGTCAAGCCTTTTTCTGTCTTTTCATCATTTTGAGATTTGAATCCTTACTTTTATCACAACTTGTTTAAATTATTGTAGTGTGCTGTATTCTGGATGAGCCAGACGCTATTGTCACGACTGCAGCTGGTTCAAAATGCTGCAGCTCGTCTTTTAACTGGTACTTAAAAAAAACCAATCACATCACCCCAAACTGGGGTGATGTGATTGGTTTTCCTTATTTTTGGCTTCCAGGTTGATCTTTAAATTATTTTTTTGCTTTTAAATGTCTGTATGGCCTTGCCCTACAGTATTTGTCCAACCTGCTGCAGCCATACGTTCTCAGATCAGTCACTGCTTGTGGTCCCAGAAACAAAGAGGAGGTAGAGAAGTGGTCAGGCGTTTTCTGACGTTCCCCCAAAACTTTGGAATGAGCTGCCTCCCGAGCGTCAGACAGACTGACTCATTTCCTGTTTTTAAATCCTCCCTTAAAACTTATTTATTCTCCTTGGCTTTGAAATCACTTTACAAGTTTTATTGTCCTTATTTTTAGTGTAGTTCCAATTCCGACACCAGTATCAGAAATTGCTCCGATACTGCCAAAAATGCCGGTATTGGTATCGGCGAGTACGGAAATCTAGGCACCAACCGATACCAAGTAATTTATATTTAATTATTTATTTACTGGTTACTTCTGTTACAATACCAGCTAAAAGAAATACTTTTTAATTTTGCAATACTGTTTCATACTGTTCTATTTGGAAATAATCATCTAATAAACAAAGTAAACTTACCTTGGAGTAAATGCAGGTGTGTTTTGTAACTTTCCCTACGTTCAGTTGCTTGTGTGGATGGACACAACTGAACCTACAGCTGCATTTTTCCAGCGTTTGTTTTATCTTGGTTAAGAGAATAAAAATGTCCCTCCAAACGTTCTGGACACCTCGAGTCACTGTTGCAGGTCCCCAGCAGCAATATTTTACCATGGAGTTATTATAGTATAATATTAACACTGATGATACACATTGGAAAAATAACTAATTAACACAGTCCTTGATGGAGGAGCAGCAAGTTTGTTCGACCTAGCAACAGTAACTAGGGAGGGGGCGGTGCTTACCGAAAGGTCAATTACAGAGATATTAGAAAGAAGTCTGTGTTTCTTCTTTTATGTTACTGTTAACTACAGAAGCTTGACGCAAACTTCTAGCAAACGAGAGCTGTTTTTCACTGGAGCTTTGGCTAGCTCTGACGGTGTTCAACGTTAGCTGTAGCGAACGGCAGTAACTTTATTATTCCGCTGAGTATGAAAATGACTGAAAGCATAACTCACCAAATTCAATCCACTGGTAAATGTAGGTAGGAAATGTGAACGTTCGCTCGTCTGCCTCGTCCCCGGCGTGGACAGCACTAGGACCTGCTACTAGTCGCACTTAGCAAAATAACCTCCAAGTACTCATGAATAAAGAATGTTGGTCTGACTGGAATAATGGAACAATCTGGCATATGATTGGTTCTGGACAGGATTTACTGACCGTCCAAGTGTCATTTAAAGGGACGATTTCTGAAGTGTTCAGGTTGCTTATTAGGGCATCTCCCGACTCTGACACCAACCCCCCAAAACTCCTCGGATCTACACGATTCCTGTAGGTCACTCTTTTTGACTTCAAAACTGTGAATTTCACTGAAAGGTGAGGGATTTTCATGCCTGCAATATCAGAATCAGAATCAGAATCAGTTTTATTGGCCAAGTTTGTGCACACAAACAAGGAATTTGACTCCGGTTACTAAGCTCTCTTTGTACAATTAGAATAAAAATAAAAATAAAGATATAACAAATTACTAGCACAATATATACAACAATATACAACAATATATACAAGCTAAGAGGCTAACATGTTATTGTGCAATTTTTTTGTGCAATTTTTTGTGGTTCTTCTGACACTCTGTGACTGTTCATTCTGTGACTCTGTGAGAGTTCATCAGAGCGACAGCCTGAGGAAAGAAACTGTCTCTGTGTCGGCTTGTTTTGGCGAACAGTGCTCTGTAACGCCTACCAGAGGGGAGGAGCTTGAACAGTCCGTGTCCGGGATGTGAGGGGTCTGCAGAGATGTTAGCTGCCCGTTTCCTGACCCTGGACCGGTACAAGTCCTGGATGGAGAGAAGGTCGGCACCGATGGTCCTCTCTGCAGACCTGATAGTCCGTTGCAGTCTGGCCCTGTCCCTCTTAGTGGCTGATCCAAACCAGACAGTGATAGAGGAGCAGAGGACAGACTGGATGATGGCAGTGTAAAAGATGGTCAGCAGCTCCTGTGGCAGGTTAAACTTCCTGAGCTGTCGCAGGAAGTACAACCTCTGCTGGGCCTTCTTCTGGACAGTGTCTATGTGGGAAGTCCACTTCAGGTCCCAAGAGAAAGTGGATCCCAGAAACCTGAAGTTATCCATAGTAGAAACTGTGTTGTTGAGGATGGTGAGGGGGGGGGGAGTGTCGGGGGGCTTCTCCTAAAGTCCACTGTCATCTCCACAGTCTTGAGCGGGTTAAGCTCCAGGTGGCTCTGACTACACCAGTGGACCAGCTGTTCCACCTCCCGTCTGTAAGCAGACTCGTCACCGTCACCGGATCAGACCAATGACAGTGGTGTTGTCCGCAACTTCAGGAGTTTCACAGAAGGGTCCCCTGAGGTGCAGTCATTTGTATAGAGGGAGAAGAGCAGTGGGGAGAGGACACACCCCTGGGGGGCGCCAGTGCTGATGGTGTTGGCATACTTTAATTTGCAGCAAATTGACCCACTCTTTTTGGGTATTTTATCTTCAGTTATTTTGTTTTACTTCCAGGCAGGCTGACCCACTTATGTTCTTATATCTCTTTTTATGTTATATTCTATCTTTTTATTTCTTGGCTTTGAACCCAGTTTTGTCATGTTGACTCTTATTGTTCTTAATTTTATTTTATGTTACTATCTTATTATTCTCGCAACAATTGAATCATAGACAACTGGACTTAGATTTGTCTAGAAGACGTTTACCCTCTTATCCAAGCGGCTTCATCAGTTCTCAACGCAACAGTCTGACTAGTCCGCACTAGTCAGACAAACAGTGGAGTATGACTCTGGTTTTTAACCTCTGTGGGGGTGTGCACCCACCACT
The DNA here is from genome assembly GCA_018398805.1 of Hirundichthys speculiger. NCBI lineage: Eukaryota > Metazoa > Chordata > Actinopteri > Beloniformes > Exocoetidae > Hirundichthys > Hirundichthys speculiger. The sequence continues at coordinate 97,237 of JAGFBZ010000664.1, forward strand.
TCCTAAAGACAATACTTCGTTGGTGGAGTTTCACTGGACCCTTTGTTTGGGTCAGGAGTTTGTTGTCTGACTAGTGCGGACTAGTCAGACTGTTGCGTTGAGAACTGATGAAGCCGCTTGGATAAGAGGCGAAACGTCTTCTAGACAAATCTAAGTCCAGTTGTCTATGATTCAATTGTTGCGAGAATGGAACTTACCTGGATAAATGAGAATATCCACAGACTTATCTTATTATTATTATTATATTGTTGCACTTTGGTCAGCTGCGCTGTTTCTACAGTGCTTGATAAATAAAGTAGAATTGAGTTGAGATAAGAGTCAAATTGTGCCATCTTGGTTTAGCAGATGAAACAAAAAAGGTTACTGCTTCATATCCAAACTCTGTAGAAAGAACTCTTCTTGGCAAGCTAATCTATCTATATGATTCTTGAAAGTTATTTGTTCCCACACACATCACTTGTGGGGCAGCAAAAAAAGTTTTTCCAATGCACACCCTTTAAAACAAACCATCTCAAATTGATATATTATTGTATCAGATCAGATTAACATTTGTGAACAACAGTATACCAAATCAACCAAAAATAAAATGCCCTAAATCAGCAAAGAAGTTCAGAGTAATGTGTAAAGCAGAATCATGTTTTGACCAAGAGAAATCCCAGAGCCCCAGGACTGATGGTTGTTACACTCCAGTGAACCAGTGGGGACAACTAAATTAACATCAGCCATTATTAATGCACTGGGAGAAACAGAAACCATGAACTGGTTGTTATTTCAAGACACCCTTTAGAGTGGTCAAATAAATGTGCCATTCTAAGGAGATCACTAAAAAAGGGATTGTCAAAAGAAAGACTAAGAAAACTGGTTTGGCACAAAAGGATGCTTTGATCAGAGCTAAAGGGAAACTACAGGTACAAATGTTACAGCACTAAATAGAATGAGAACATTTCTGATGTGAATTTCAGTCAAGATTCTGTGAAAGTTTCTGGACCACATCATCTAAACAGCCTCACCTTCATGCTAAGGCTGACGCTAAAGAGCGATGGCACGGCGTTCTCTTTCAGCACCCGGTTGTTACATTCCCTCTTAAAGCAGTCTTTAGTGAAGTGCTGAGAACAGATGTTACTGTACTTGGTTGGCTTGAAGTTGTTTCTCCTCATAGCAGCGATCCATTTCCCACAAACATCTGGACGCGCCAGTGGAAACCTGGAAGAAGAAATTCAATTATCAATTCAGTTTTGCACATAAATGTGAACATTTTGACCCTGAGTTTTTAAATGTGTGATTTACTTTAGTAGTTAATTAGGAGTAATTATTTATTTCAGAATGTCTTAATTTGCTAATAGTCTGAAATGTGGCACTTTCTTTATAAATCTTCATTCTAATCTCCCACATTCCAAGGCCATAAACATTTGAATCTCTGGTCCAAACAGCCATCAAAGTATTTCACTATAAAAAAGTGAGAAGGGGAACTTTTAATGATAATTTCCTGCTCTCTAACAAATGCGCTTCATTACTTTGTTCACGTTTGCCATGATCCAGCCAAGGTGAGTCTACCTGTAACACTGATGTAACTGTCAGGAACTCCCGTTAAAGTACAGGTGAGTTACTGTTATTGTAGTGTATTTATTTACTGCTGGTGAGTGTTTGGCCACCACAACCGCAGCCATGACACATTCACTTGTTACACAGGGAACTGTGCGACCGGCGCGTGCACCCGAGTGTTGTGGTATACGCTGGGAAAAAAAAAAAAAAAAGAGAAAAAAATTAAAAGGTTTACAATTTATCGGGAAATTTTTATCTGGGTCTCAACTTCATCAGTGAATCGACCGAGACAAGAAATGTCCCGTGTCTCCTTCTAAATGTCACCTACTGCTATGAAACAACCGGCTGTTGGTGGTTCTCTCTGGACTCTTAACGAGTGGAATACAGAGATTAGCGCATGCTAAGTATCTTACATAATATATACATGAAAATAACTTACTTATGGAATGAAATATCTTTGTCTTTGTGGTAACGGTTCTTACAGCCATACGCTGAGCACGTTTGAACCATGGTTGCAGTGCAGACAGCACTTTAATCACCCAGACGTAGACTCCATAAATCTCCGTTGATGTTTGTCATTACCCTCCACAGGCTTCAATGCCACTAACAAAGATGGCGACCAAAACTGAGTCACCTGACTTGTGTTCTTGGATGTGATTGGCTTCGATGTGTTGGAACCGGTCTCTGGTACCTCATGAGCTCCACCTGGGGACCAAATACGGTAATAACAGCTAGTATCCCGATAGTGATACCAATATTTTTCTGAGTCGTTGTTGTTTACACAAATTCATACTTTTTATGTTGAAGTTCCATCAAAAATGTACATAAAAGCGTATTTTTGTACAAAAAAAGTAAACTTCTCTATTTTCTTTTTCTTTTCCTTCTTTTTTTGTTTTTCAGATAAAACACAGTCTGTTCTTCAACATTAAAACAATTCTGAACTGCTGACAGGCAAGTGGCTCACAAAAATAAAAAAGATTTGCTTTAACACTTTCCTCTTCTTTCTTAAACCTGGTCTTTTTCTCTGAAGGGTTCATCAGGCTTCAATGAGTGAGTGAAATACAGATAGTCCTAAATTAATCTACATCCATTTCATCATGATGATTTCATACAAAACAAAACCCTGCTTACATTATACTTGGTTAATAGTTCTGTAATCACCAGTAATACCTATACAGTTCTTCCCTTTCAGAAATGCCTCCACTAATTCATGAATGAAGTGTCTGCAATTTCTCCGCTTTTCATCATTTTTCTTATAACTCATATTCTTTTTTTTTTTTTTTTTTAAATATCTTTCTTTATTGGAAGCAATTTCACAAGTGTTAACACAACAGTTCAATGGGACAAAGTGAACTTCCATTTTTTTTTCCTCCCCCCCACAACTACCTATCCCGCCCACCCTCCCATCCCACCCAGAGGCGAGTAGTGCTCGTTTCAACCCCACTAATAACAGAAAAAACAATACACACATATGGAAAAACCATATAAGTAAATACGCATAAAAAAAAACAATAATAATAATAAAATTAAATAAATAAATAATAATAAAAAAAAAGGATTTAAAAAATAAATAAATAAATAAATTTAAAAAAAAAAGGGGGGGGGGGGGGGGGGCTCAGTCGTCACAAACAGGCAGAGATGGCAAAGATTCAATATGATTGAGGAGGGGTGCCCAAATTTTTTCAAATGAGTCAGAAGAACCATTGATAGAAAGTCTAAGCTTTTCTAGTCTAATGGACATTAATACCTCTTTCACCCACCTACCATGTGATGGAGGTTGGGGGCGTTTCCAAGTGAGAAGTATAAGACGCCTGGCTAGTAGGGTGGTAAAGGCAAGAACAGTCTGACTGGCCTTGGAGGTAGGAGGCTCCAGTGAGGTGCCAAACAAGGCCAAGAGTGGTTCAGGAAGGATAACAGCGCTATATGCTGTACTGAGGGTTTTGAAGATTTCAGACCAGAATGTGGCGAGTCTGGGACAGGACCAAAACATATGGGAATGGTTCGCTGGAGATTGCTTGCACCTATTACAAGAGTCATTCACATTAGGGTAGATCCGAGATAGCCTCAGATTAGTGTAATGCGCTTTGTGCACAACTTTACATTGTAGAAGGCCGTGCCTCGCACATATTGAGGATCCATGAATCAACCGTAAGACTCGTTGCCAGTACACATCAGGCAGTGTGAATCCAAGCTCCTGCTCCCAAGAGACCTTGGGGCCAGATGCTGGATTGTCATCAGTGGAATTGATAAAACTGTAAATACTAGAGGTAAGCCGCTTTTGTTCAGGGTTTAAAGTCAGTAAAGAGTCAATCAAAGTTTCTGGGGGACGACTAGGGAATTTGGGGTTCTGATTCTGAATAAAATGTCTTATCTGAAAGAAACGAAATAGGTGGGAATTGGGTAAGTCGAATTTCTTTGATAATTCAGAAAAGGACATAAAAGTCCCTTGGTTATACAGGTCTTTAAATTTAGTTATCCCTTTGTCAGACCAAGTTCGAAAGGTTAAATCAGTGCAAGAGGGCTGAAATATATGGTTATTTACAACAGGTGAGAGATCTGATCCCCTGTGAAGGCCTAGGCTTTTCCTAATTTGAATCCAAATTCTAACGGAGTTTGTTACCACTGGGTTTGAGGTGAAGTCAGAGGTAATCAGAGGGAGCTGAGAACAAACCAGAGAATGAAGAGAGAATCTAGAGGATGTAAGTTCCATGTCCACCCATGCGGGGCGCAAATCATCTGTGTATTGTTAACCCAGTACAGAAGTTTATGAACATTACAGGACCAATAATAATGTAAAAAATTGGGTAATGCCAAGCCACCGAGAACTCTTGGGAGCCGTAGTACCGACCTTCTAATGCGAGGGTTTTTTTTGCCCCAAAGAAAAGAACTTATTACCTGATCGAGGGATCTAAAAAACGACTTTTTAATAAGGACAGGAATATGTGAAAAAAGATATAAAACTTGGGTAAGACAACCATTTTTTAACCAAATTAACATGACCTATTAGAGACAATGGGAGGCTGGACCATCTATCAAAGTCTAGTTTACACCTCTCCAGGAGAGGAGGGAAATTTTTGGCGAAAAGTCGGCTAATTGAATTAGTAATATGGACCCCCAAGTATTTTAATCTGTCTGTAGCATATTTGAAAGGAAAAAAGGACGGGGGTATATTTTTTGCCAGAGCATTGATTGGAAGAAGTTCGCTCTTATAGAGGTTAAGTTTGTACCCTGAATAGGCCCCAAATTTGTTGAGGATATTGAGAACCACAGGTAAAGACGCAACCGGGTTAGACATGTATAAAAGAAGGTCGTCCGCATACAGCGATAATTTATGAACTCTCCCAGCTCGGGTGATGCCCTCAAACCCACCCTCTTGACGTAGCCAGATGGCTAGGGGTTCAATAGCTATGGCAAATAGGAGCGGGGAAAGAGGGTAGCCCTGTCTGGTTCCTCGATGAAGAAGAAAAGGGGCAGACTGGAGTCCATTTGTGTGGACTGAGGCGATTGGGCTAGCATAAAGTAATTTGATCCAAGATATAAACTCTGAGGCAAAACCAAATTTCTGCAAAACGAAAAAAAGAAAATGCCATTCCACCCTGTCAAAGGCCTTCTCAGCATCCAGAGAGATGATCACTTCTGGCATGCTTGAATTAGGAGAGCCTATGATATTTAAGAGTCTCCTCGTGTTGTGAAATGAGTGCCGTCCAAGTATGAACCCCGTTTGATCATTTGATATTGTATTTGATATGACCAGTTGTAAGCGTTGAGCGAGTATCTTTGAGAGGATCTTTAGGTCAACATTTAGAAGGGAGATGGGCCTATAACTACCGAACATAAGAGGGTCTTTATCACTCTTGAGCAACAGGGAGATTGAGGCCTCCGACAAAGTGGGAGGTAGGCGGCCCTCAGCGAAGGACTCGTTATACATTCCCTGGAGGACTGGTGCAATGATAGAGGAAAATAGCTTAAAAAACTCAACAGTGAACCCATCTGGGCCTGGAGCTTTACCATTCTGGAGCGACATAATTGCCTCCTGTACCTCCTTGCTAGAGATTGGGTTTCCCAGATCCTTACACAAATCCTCGTCCACTCTTGGGAAAACAATCTTGTCTAGAGGATTATCCCCATCCCAAACATCCGAGGGGCACTGTGAGGTGTATAGATTATCATAATCAACATTATGTTTAACTTTGTCTATAAAAAGAAAAAAAAGAACATTAGGTGTTTAAACTAACTAAATAAATAAATAAAGACCAATGGGCGCACTGCCTGTCATCTGGACTCCAAGCTCACGTAGCTTCACTTGACAGCTGTCACTCTGAGGTGATTGATGACCAGTCCGCCTAGTCAAAAAGGTAAGGCCTACTATGTAATTTACTGGTATGCAATTGATCAGTAGTAGAGTAAATGAGACATAGTCTTTTAGTTAAGAAACTGAGGTAGCCTACACTTTATAGTGTTTTCCATCATCATGTTTGTGGGTTTGTTGTTAAGCAACTTCTTTCATATTTTGAGGGCAAAAATAATAATTGAACAATCTAATTAATTAAGTAATTTATCCTTTTTTTTGGTTCTCGTCTACCGTTCTCGGCTTGAACCCCCCCCCCCCCCCCGGCCAAAGTTTTTTCCTGCAGGAAACCCTGCAATGTAATCTGCGTCTGGAGAAATTCTTTAAAGGAACCCAGGGCTAACAGAGAAGAGTTAAGTCTCCATTGTATGGAGGGAGGGACACGACTAGAAAAGCTGATATCGACAGATACAGGAGCATGGTCCGAGATAACAATGCTATGGTACTCGCATGAGCGAACCTCTGATAAAAAACGATTATCCAAGAGAAAAAAATCTATATGAGAATATGAATGATGAACGTGTGAAAAAAAAAAAAAACCTTTGTCAGATTGGGACTTAACTCTCCACGGATCAAATAAACCTAAACTTACTTTATATGAATCGATAACTTTAGCTGATTTGGATAGCACCTGAGGGTTAGGGGAAGATCTGTCTAATGAGGGGTTTTGGACTAAATTGAAATCACCGCCAATGATTAAATAATGGTCGTCGACTTTGGGGAGGGAGGCGAAAAAGCTCATAAAGAATTTATCGTCATCCCAAGTGGGTGCATAAACACAGGCCATAACCACCGATAAGCCGCATAGTCTACCAGAGACGATTACAAATCGACCATTAGGGTCTTCAATGGAGTTTGATAACACAAATGGAACACTCTTGTGTATAAGGATAGCTGCACCCCTTGCCCTCACTGGGAATTTAGAATGAAATACATTTCCTATCCAGGGTCGCTTGACGCGGTTAACTTCTGAGGAACAGAGGTGAGTTTCTTGGAGAAAGAAAACACTGCCCTTGAGTTGTTTTAAATGGCTCATTACCTTATTACATTTAATTGGTTGATTGGCGCCCTTCAGGTTCCATGAGATAAAGCGAAGATTCTTACCCTGGGCCATCATATCCAAAAGACACGGGGAGTATTAATTCTCTCAAACCTAATGTGAATCCTGAGCCAAAGAAAAAGGGGAGAAAACAAAACAGAAGGCATAACAAAAAAAAAAAACAAAAAAAAACAAAACACAAACAGAAAAGTACGAAAATAATTAAAAATAAAAAAAAGATGGACATCAGAGCATCTCTCTTAAACCCTCCCACTCCCCCTTCCCTTATACAAACCAAACATTTCCACATCTTCAATCCCAACAGGGTAAGACTTCGTGCTTCCATTATTTCCTCCTGTGCTTGAGGTCATCCCAATGAACAATACAAAAAGACAAACCACATCTCGAATAAGTTAACTATCCCCCTTAATAAACTATGTAGTAGGGTGGCAAATGATGTAAAAAATAAAAACACACAAAAAAATAGTAATGGTGTTGGAGGATGAAGAAAAAAGGAAAAAAAACACTATTAAATAGGGTGCATAACAAAGCACCCTTTGATAAAAGTTAAATATTAGAGCAACCGAACTGTGTCTGCCAAATCAAAGACTGAAAGAAAAAAAAAACACAGATGTTACAGGTTTACCATCATAGCCAGAATAACAACAAAGGAAAGAAAACAGTAATAATAAAAGAAAAGTATGGTTGTACCATCACTAAAGGCATCCACACTGAACTGGTAAACAAAGTCGGCAACGTAAAAAGCAGAATACAGAAAGTCTATGCACTACCCTCCTGGGGCATATAGACAGTAAACACAGCTCAAGCGCCTACCCATTTCCATGGAAACCGTGACTCGCTGAAAGTGTCTGTGAACCAGTAGGACCGCAAGTTAACATCCAGTGGCGGGATCAGACCGGCTCATCCGAGCGAGGGGGGAATCCCCAGGAGTGAGTAGCCGCTGAAGACACTATATCGCGCTTTATTCTTTGTCCATTACTCTCTCTTTGTAGAATGCGTGTGTATCTTCTGGATTCTCAAAGGTTATAGTTTCATCCTCGTATGAAACTTGTAGGCGAGCGGGGAAGAGAAGCCTAAACTTCACTCCTTTCTGGTAGAGGGCTTGCTTGATTTTACCGAAAGCGGCTCGTTTCTTTGCAGTGTTGGCGCTGACGTCTGGATACACTCGCAGGATTTCTCCGCGGTACTTCATTTCATGTTCTCTGGCCCAACGAAGCACCTTTTCCCTTTCCTGAGGACGATGAAAGCGTATCACGAAGGGCCTGCGTTTACCTCCCGGTCCGGGTTTAGCGCCAAGGGAACGATGAGCTCTCTCGAGGTCCGGGGGTTTGGTGAAGGTGTCGGGACCGGCAAATTCCATCAGCAGATCCGATATGAAGTCGGTCGGGTCCCGGCTTTTTTCACTACCCTCAAGAATGTTTATGATACGGGGGTTGGCTCTACGGGACCTGTTTTCAAGATCGTCGAGGCGGTCCTGAAGAGACTTGTTCTGGGCTTGCAGGAGTTTTACTGTTTTTTCGGTACAAGTTATACGCTCAAAATTATCCCCTGCGAGGGATTCCGCTGCAGCAAGGCGGCCGTTAAAGTGATTTACGGTCTCACGAAGTGCGTCCACCGAAGTTTGCAGTGGCTTGACCGACTCCTGAATTAATGCCGACATGTCTTCCCGGAAAGAAACCCGTTGCTTCTCCAGTTCAGAAACCAGCTGGTTCATTGATAGAGTGTCCGGCGAGTCTTTACCAAGATCAGATGTCTTGTCAGCTCCGGGGCTTGCGCTCGCCATTTTGGCCAGTTTGCTAGCTACGGTTGCTGCGCTGCCACGAGTGACTGGGCGACTCACTTTAGTTTTAGAGCCGCTCATTCCAATGCCAAATATAAATTATAGCTGTAATCTGTCGTATAATAGACTTTCCCGTATCAATTGTGGCGTTTACAGGTATAAATTAATAGTTCAGTCGGGAGACCTCTTTCACTCGACTTCTCTCCTACGTCATCCCACCGGAAGTCCAACTCATATTCTTTTAAGTGATAATCTAACTTTTCATGACATTTGTGGTGTTGCCACAATATCAGACTATTTTGTCACGTATACCACATTTGGAATAATTATAATTTACTGTGTCAAAATAACCCTACAGCATGCAATGTTTATATTCTGCTGTTAATGGCAGTTGCTTCTGTGTGCCTTATTACAGCTGCTGTATGAAACAGAATGCATCAGCAGAAGGAAAAATTATTCATATTCAAACCAAAGATATTTTTTTAAAGAAAAGCAAAAAATACTTTTCTATAACAATTTCACAGTAACTAACAAACAGGTCAGCATGACCTCTTTGTTTGAATAATGTTAAGTTGTATGCGGCCATGACATTTCCCTAGAATGTGAAATATCGTCACTCAGATGTTCATCGTATGATTTTGGGACACGTAGCGTAATGTGTACTTGGCGTAATCGCGAGTTAACTATGAAAATCTTGCGATTAATCGCGATTAAAAAATTTAATCAACTGTATGTATGTGTACATACACACGTGGACAAAATTGTTGGTACCCCTCAGTTAAAGAAGGAAAAACCCACAATTCTCACTGAAATCACTTGAAACTTACAAAAGTAACAATAAATAAAAATTTATTGAAAATCAAATAATCAAAATCAGCCATCACTTTTGAATTGTTGATTAACATAATTATTAAAAAAAAAACAAACTAATGAAACAGGCCTGGACAAAATGATGGTACCTCTATAAAAGATTGAAAACTATTTGACCAGAGTGACATGATCAACTCAGGTGTGTCCTTTAATTGACATCACAGGTGTTTCCAAACTCATAATCAGTCAGTCTGCCTATTTAAAGGCAGACAAGTAGTCACTTTGCTGTTTGGTGAAAAGGTGTGTACCACACTGAACATGGACAACAGAAAGCGAAGGAGAGAATTGTCCCAGGACATCCGAAAAAAAATTATAGACAAACATCTTAAAGGTAAAGGCTATAAGACCATTTCTAAACAGCTTGAAGTTCTTGTGACAACAGTGGCTCATATTATTCAGAAGTTCAAGACCCACGGGACAGTAGCCAACCTCCCTGGACGTGGCCGCAGGAGGAAAATTGATGACTAATTGAAGAGACGGATCGTTCGAATTGTATTCAAAGAGCCCAGAACAACCTCCAAAAAAATTAAAGGTGAACTCCAAGGCCAAGGTACGTCAGTGTCAGATCGCACCATTCGTCGTTGTTTGAGCCAAAGTGGACTTCATGGGAGACGACACCACTGCTGAAAAAAATCATAAAAAAGCGAGACTGGAATTTGCAAAAATGCATGTTGACAAGCCACAAAGCTTCTGGGGAGAATGTCCTTTGGATAGATGAGACCAAACTAGAGCTTTTTGGTAAGGCACATCAACTCTATGTTCATAGACTCAAAAAAACCAAGCATACAAAGAAAAGAACACTGTCCCTACGGTGAAACATGGAGGAGGCTCAGTAAGTAATGTTTTGGGCTGCTTTGCTGCATCTGGCACAGGGTGTCTTGAATGTGTGCAAGGTAATATGAAATCTGAAGACTATCAAGGCATTCTGGAGAGAAATGTGCTGCCTAGTGTCAGAAAGCTTGGTCTCAGTTGCAGGTCATGGGTCTTCCAACAGGACAACGATCCAAAACACACAGCCAAAAACACCCAAGAATGGCTGAGAGAAAAGCGTTGGACTATTCTAAAGTGGCCTTCCATGAGCCCAGATCTGAATCCCATTGAACATCTGTGGAAGGAGCTGAAACATGCCATTTGGAGAAGACACCCATCAAACCTGAGACAACTGGAGCAGTTTGCTCATGAGGAGTGGGCCAAAATACCTGTTGACAGCTGCAGAACGCTCATTGACAAATACAGAAATCGTTTAATTGCAGTGATTGCCTCAAAAGGTTGTGCAACAAAATATTAAGTTATGGGTACCATCATTTTTGTCCAGCCCTATTTCATTAGTTTGTTTTTTTAAATAATTATGTTAATCAACAATTCAAAAGTGATGGCTGATTTTGATTATTTGATTTTCAATAAATTTTTATTTGTTACTTTTGTAAGTTTCAAGTGATTTCAGTGAGAATTGTGGGTTTTTCCTTCTTTAACTGAGGGGTATACCAACAATTTTGTCCACGTGTGTGTGTGTATATATATATATATATATATATATATATATATATATATATATATACATATATATACATATGAGTGTATGTGTTTATTTCAATCAAGTTTACAGTCTTAGTGCTTCCATTTGTAGCAGAAATTCATATTCCAGAAAGGATTTATCTTACATTTTCATCCACAATGTCCAATAGCTCCATGTGCAATCATTGTGTTCTTGTAAACTCACTGTAACTGTGTATATATTATGCTTGCTACTTTTAATTTTTCTTTATTTTTAACTTGAAACATTAATTACCCTGCACACTAATATAAAATGTGTGCATATGGACATCTTTACCTCCCCGAAGGAGGTCATGTTTTCGGCGGCGTTTATCTGTCTCTCTGTGTTCAAGATAACTTAAAAAGTTATGGATGGATTTTGATGAAATTTTCAGGAGTTGTCAGAAATGTAAAAAGGAAGAACTGATTTCATTTTGGGTGAGATCCGGAAGAAATCCTGGATTCTGGATCACTTTCAAATTTTCGATAACATTGCGGTCAATGGGGCCAAAAATTTTGTTTCGTTAATTATTGCTCAAAACTCATGAAATTTCACTCAGGGATTGACAATGAAAACCTCTATCAAATTTCAAAGGCTGATCCAGATCTGATCCATAAAGCAGATTTTATCTGTAAATGGATATATGGGAGAACTGCTGTGCTTGGCTGAGGTCTGCGCTCTCAGAGTGTTTTTCTAGTTTCTTCTACGTTTACTGTCCCTGCCACTCCCAACACTGTGAATTTCCCCATGGTGGGACTAAGAAAGGAATATCTCATCTCTTTTACAAACTACTTCCAGCCTGTATTCCTCTCTACTCTCACCTGCAACAGCAGTGCTCCTCTTCCCATAACTTCATGAAAGTATTCACAGTACTTCATTATCACATTACCTCTTAACTAAAATAGTTGGTAACGCATTGGTGTATTTTAAGCAAAGGAAGCATTCAAAACTCCCTCTTTCATGGAAGAGCTCACAGAGGTTGAAGAAAGATTGGCTTTGTGATGTAAGATGATAATCACCACTGTGGTATCTATTGAAAGTTTCAACTAGCAAAGAACTCACTGTTCAACCCATTTTCATGTCTGTAAACACCAAACTACATCTATTCACTGCATCAACTTGATTTATTTTCAATTAAATAGTTTCCAAACTTTAAAATGCACCATATATAATGTAACAATAGTCTGCATGGCTTCATTCAGGATTGTATGATGTAGCTGAAAGCTTACAAAAAGCTACCAATGGACTTATATGAAACTGTTCCATATGACTGTCAGTTTAAAAAAAAAATCTGTTTAGTCTAGAAAATGTCAGTAAATAGAGAACATATGAATTCACAAAGCTGCAGATAGTAATGTCATCAGTCTGATAGATCCCTCTAAGCATACATGGAAAATAAATACTGCATCACAGGAAGAGTCCAATTCAATCTCCTGCTAAAACTATAAAATATAATTAGATAAGAAAATGGAACATAAATAAAATCTTAGTCCTATCAGTTGGATATACTTCCAGTCTTTAGATGCTGCATTACCCAGCATGGGTTACAGTATGTCCCAACTCACAAGCCCGAGCATATTCAAAACATCCAAACCTCAGGAAAAACTGAGTCAGATAATTATGACTGGATATATTTGTAGAAACTGTAGTTGGCTTCTCTTTCAACATTAAAATGTAGCGTTTAGATATAAGATATCTTAGCCATTATAGTTTGAAGGAATATTCTGGAGTTTAATCAACCCTAGATCTATGACTTGTTGGTAACATGTGTAAACTTTTAAACAAAACTATTGGAATTGAAGCAGTTTTGAGACAAAACATATGTTTAAGCATTAATAAATAAATATTATCATGAACTAATATTCTGACAAGACTCAAAAATGTCACTTAAGTAATAAATATGGATAGGGTCCCTACGGATGAACTAAGGTAATATTAACCTTGACAGTGTAAAGTGTATAAAAATACCTATTTTGTTCTTACCACAGGAGGAAATCCCAACAGTTAGGGATGAAAGAGCTTAGGTAGGTGCTTTAGTGTGGACATGAGTGATAAAGAACAGGTAGAGCCATTTAGGAAGGATATTGTTGAAGGACTGGGTAGAATAGACACTTCAGGACTTCCAGGAAAGCTGAAACTGGGGTGTTTGCAGTTTGGGTTATTCCCTGGGATGATGTGGTTTACCAGTTTAGCAATATCCACCATGGAGAAATTAGTTAGCTCCTATATAAGCAAGTGGTTAAGCAATCCTGGGTATCTTAGTAGTGTAGCATCGTACGGGAAAGGACTTTTGTTGATGTTGCAGAGAGCAACATCCAGTTTAACAGAGGAGTTTAAGTACACTAAAGTCAGAACAGAACAGTTGTTATCGGGGAGGAAGGATGCAACAGTTGGGTCGCTGGCTCCAGATCCAACCAAGGGGTGGAAATGGGATCCAAGAGTGGCAGTTCACGAGGCAGAGGCAGCTCTCAGACATGCAGAAATGGTGTGGAGGTTCCAGTTTAGCTGGAGAGACTGGTGGAATATTAGATTCTTGATACAATGTGTTACCAACCCCTCAGAACTTAAAGTTCTGGGTACATGGGGATCCATCATCCTCACTGGGTTCAACTACAGCAACATTAAAGCATGTCCTGTCAGGCGGTAAAGTTAGCTTGTCACAATGCCGGTACATGTGGCAACGCTATCAATCAGCAAACAATTGACTTGATTGAGCCGAGAGGACTCAGAGGAAAGCCTCCAGAAGGAAATGCTTAGACCTGGGGGCAGAAGCTGAGCGGCAAAGATGGAACATTAGGGTTCGTCCAGCAGTAGTAGGATGTAGGGCTTTTATAGCAACAACAACAGTCTCATTGGTGGGGGAACTGGGAGTACGGGGGAGATGACCAAAGAAATGAAGCCAGATGCAGTCAGTGAATTTGTTTTGGGAGAAATAATGTCAGTTAGGGAAAATAAGGAGTGATTTAGTCTTGGTAATCCTCTGTTTGAGAAGATGAGGGAGTGAAGGCAGGGTGAGATGAGCTCCACCAATCAGACATCTTAGGTGGAAGAAGCAGCTTAATTAAGGAAGTAGGAGTGGCCTATTTGAATCTCTTTGTCTGGGACCATGCTGGTAAGTTTGGTTGTTTTCTGATGGATGCTAGAGAAAGTATCAGCCCTGTCGTTACCTGGAACGCAGCCTGGCTTTGTTGAAGATGGCAGTGCTGTTTTGACTTTGGTAGCCATTTTGTAGGCAGATATGGTTGCATTAGGGAGAGTCAGGGTGTACAGCCTCACATCTAAACTAACGGGCCTCTCTGGCCCCGCCTCCTTTTTCTTGCTCTCTCTGCCTGTAGTGCTGGTTTGGCTTAGTAGGTTTAGTTGTTGTGTTGGTGGGGAACAGTTGAGAGCTGGCATTAGGGGGATGATTCTGGGATGCCAGAGATCACTGTTCAGCCTTCTGGAGGTGTTGTGGGACTAACGAAACAAAACACTGATGAAAGGAGGTTCCCACCTGAAGACCCCAAAGATATGTCAGCTATCGTGCTACAGGCTTATGTAGACAGGTTCCTACTGACTGCTTATCTTTCTTTTGAGTTTCTTGTATTTATCTAACACTACTGTTGACATTTGGTAACTGACACCCAGTAGTTTACTGATAAAGAGTAAAGAAGGCGGCGAAGCAAATGGAGAGACATTGTACAAACAGTCCCCTTTTTTATAGTCATAAAGTTAAAATTACTTTGGTTTCTCTGTAGAAGCCTTATCCACACTCCCAATTAAATGGAATGACATTATTTTTTCCATTTCCAGAGACTTGAAATAGCTATTTATACTGAGATTACTACCAACTCTCTGGGTGAACATTATATCTACTATGGTGCAACTATTCCAACTCAAAACCTATTCAATTCACATTAATTAGCTCCCTATTGAAGGTTTACTCTGATTACCATCTAATAATAGACCTAGGGTTGATTTAGCTCCAGATTATTCCTTTAATGGCAGTCAGTTGATACTGATAAAGATCAAGACAATTAAGCAACTTAAAAAGCACTTGAGTTTTAGTCTCATCAGCTGATCTACAGTGGCCCATCTCGGTCCTGGAGGGCCGGGGTCCTGCAGGTTTTAGATGTGTCCCTCCTTCTACACACCCTGGTACAACTGACATCATTAACAGACACGTGCTGACCTTAATGACAAGATGATGACGGCCATTAATTAGGATCAGGTGTGTTAAAGTAGGGAAACATACAAAACCTGCAGGACAGCAGCCATCGAGGACCAACTCTGCCCCCCCCCCCCCCCCCCCCCCCCCGATTTACAGCAATCTGACTCCTGTCCAAGAGAATTCATTTGATGGAGGAAATCACTCTAGATCCCAGTATGTACAACTGGTGGTGGTGGTGGTGGTGGTGGTGGGGTTGTCTTTCACTTCAAATGAACTCTCTAAGGCCTTACTGTCCAGTAGACCAGCAGGGATGGACCACTAAGACTCATACGGGGATATACCTGACCCAGAACAGCATAAAGGACCACAGGAGACCTCCATGTGCTCTTTATATCTTTCAGCCTTGTAAGTCAAATTATTTAGTTTTACACTTTAAATGAATAAGGAGGGAAATAAAACTATACAAAACAACAGCTGTGAGTCATTCAACCATTAAAGTTTTTGGTTGCTTTTCTGCATCACTCTGCAGATCTACTGCTTTTTCTCCTGTTCACTGTGTTCTTCCTCCTGCTTACTCTCCTCATCATCGTCCTTTTTCTTGCTGCTGTCTTCTTCGTTTCCGTCACCTCTGGCTTCATCTGGAGCTTCTTGAGACTCTTCTTCGTCACCAGGACCCTAAAACGCAGTAATTTCCACCGTAACTGGCAGTTTCATGCATTACATGGCAGAAGTTGGACGCATGGGGGTGACGCCCCGGCCTACCTGCTTCACACGGCTCCTCCTCCGGCTCGGGACCCGGGCCTTCATCCTCCGGGAGAGCGCCAGCAGCTTGTTGTGTCTCTGCCTCCTCTTCGCCTTCTCAGCCTCTTCTTTCCGCTTTTCCTCCGCCTGATCCGAGTCTGACTCGTCCTGTGGCTGCAGCCTACTCCGCTTCCTGGGCTGCACCATCCTTTTCGGCTGACTCCTGTCACAGTCCTCCCCGTCCTCTTCTTCATCATCCTCTTCGCCGCCGCTGGATGATGAAGAGCTGTCGTCGCCTCCCAGGAAGGAGCGCTTTCTGCGGGTCACGGAGCGGCTGTCGTCACTGGATGTCGCTCCGGACTCGCTCCAGTCCCGGTCCTCCTGCTCACTGTCCTCCTCGGGGGAGCTCTGAAAGTCGGACTGGGAACCGGAGGAGGAGGAGGAAAACGAGCCTTCGTCACTGTCGTCTAGGATGGAGGCGGGCAGGCCGATTTGCCGCTTCTTGGAAGCGGCCACCTTGGTTTTCCGCATAGACGCGAACATTTTTCTCTTGTACAGGCTCTCCATGTCTGCACGCGCTACTGGAGACCAGTGACATTAAACAAAAACACCAGACGGATGAGAGGACTCAGTGGAAACAAGCTACCAGCAAAGCTAGCTATCCTCGTCACAACAACCGCATGTTATTTCTGTGTTGAAACACTCAACATTAACACCCGTGCATAATTATTAAAAAATAATAATGTAAATGCTACTCATGCATGTATTTAACCGGGAATTCCTTACTAAAGATGAGCCATTTAGCAAATTTTCAGCCAGTGAAGCTACCTTTGGTTTGATGTATGTTATTGTTGTGGCCCTGATTCTTCTTCGCTCATAGAATTAATGGCGCCGCTTGTTACAGCGCCTCCCTGCGCTGGAGAGTCGGTACTGCAGACACAAGGAATATCACGCGTTCTTTAAATCAACATTAAATTAACCTTCCTCCCGCGTTAGCTTTCTGTTACCATCCTCGGTGTCAACGAGTCGGCTTCGACCCGTGTCTTAAATCAGCTTTAAAGTACACTAAAAACAATAACCTATCATCAATTTTTCTGTCATCTCTTGGTTACCTTGTTAGGCTTCCTTATCCATGAAAATGTTGGGTTTAATATTTTTGGAGTGGGTTTCTGGGCCTTTTATTTTTTATCAGTATACCTCTCGATTTTAATTTTTATTTCAAAGAAAAATTAACCTCAAGAGAATCCTATAAATAAATAAGGTTATTGTGTTTCCTGAATATTACTGAGGGGTATAGAACACATCTCTGAAATGAATTTGCTTGGTTTATTTTTTCATTTTAAAATAATAACTATAGTAACATATATGGTGTTAGGGGTCAGTTTCGACCCATATATATTTTCTTCAAGAAAGTGGAAAAAATAAAATTATTTTTGACTCCAATAGAACTTTTAATATAAACAAATTGAAACAGAGAACAGGTCATAACACAAAATATTGATTTACAAGTTCAAAGAAACAAACAACCAATCAAACAAATCAAATCAATAGAACTCAATTATCACTTCCAAAACTAATAGCTAAATAAGCTAAATCAGAGTAAAAGTGTGCAAGAACATACTTTTGTGTATGTTTGTGTGTGTGTTTAGATGCATATGTGGCAAAAAGTGACATTTTTAGTGTAGTGTGTTTTTAGCAAGAAGAACACCAATGAAAGCATCAAAGTTTTCCTCATCAATGTCTTTCCAGATGTCACCATGAACTTTTTCCCCTCCAGGTTTGTCATAGCAATGATGACTTATTTATTGGCAATGGCATAAATAGCTCAAAACATGTTTTTATGTCAGTGACTCTGGTCGCAGCTGCCATGTGCATGTTGAGGTACTAAACCATTTTTTGACTTAAATCCTTCAGCAGGAGCAGCCTTGGCACCAGAGACCTCATCACACTTAGATCTGTCTGTCTCTTCTGGCTGATACTCCACATTGTCCTCTTCCTCAGAAACTTGCTCCTCTTCATCGCTATGCTGATCTGAGTCTTCTCTAATATTTTCTCCAAAAATTATTATCTAGAACTTTACTCACCGTAAATCTTCTTTTCATTTTTGAATGCTGTAAATTGGAGATGTGCCCTCTGTAGGTCAAATGAGTGAAGTGACCTCAGAGTGACCTGGTGAAGTGACCTGGACTTGCCTGTCTTTGTTTTGTTTTTTACCAGTTATACTTGACAAATAAGCTTCCCCTGAACTCACATGATTGGAGAGGAGGTGGCTGTCAGCATGTTGGCTGGCAGTGCACTTATGATTTCCATTTTGGCTCTAATTATTGCTTTATAATCGGATTTTATAACCGGGTCAAAACCGACCCTAACACCACAAAGACATAATTTCAACCAGAGCATTTTAAAATGTAGTGGAGAAAAAAAAGTTTAAGTTTAAGTTTGAAATAGAGGTTCCCGACAAAGTCAAAAAGCCTTGATGCAATAAACAAATTTTAAGTGATTCTTTTATGCATTTAAAAACTAAAACGGGTCAGGTGGCGACCCTAACACAGGAGGATGGTTAAAACAAACAAAAAAAAAAAAACATTAAACTATAATTTTAGCAAAAAAAAAAAAAAAAAAAAAAAAAAAAAAAAACGAATCAATGAAGGAATGTGGTATTAAAGATGAAATCATCCTGAAATAAATCGTTGTTGTCATTTGAAAAGTATCATCTCAGCCCATTAATGATGTCATTGGTACAATGGTGCCGATGACTGATGCAGTGTCGTTTGAGGGCCTGAAGACCACGGGCATCTAATAAAGGTCCTGGGCCTTGTTCCTGACACACAGATGTCTCCAGTTTCTCTGAAACTGTTGATGATGTCATGTGCTCCAGAAAATAAATTTAACATTGAGGAACATTGTTTTTAAAGTATTCCACAATCTTTTTCAATCAATCAATCAATGTCTATTTGTAGAGCCCTTTTCAACACACAAGGTGACCAAAGTGCTTTCCATTAAAATCCACATTAAAACAAAACACTTTAAAATCGACATAACAATATAATTAAAATTAAATAAAAAATATCTCATATCAATACTGTGTATTAAAAGCCAGTTTAAATAAATAGGTTTTAAGTCTGGATTTAAAAACCCCAAAGTCAGTGATAGTGCGCATTTCAGGGGGCAGCTTATTCCAGAGTCTGGGTCCAGCAACTGAGAAGGCCCGATCACCCCAGAGTTTAGTCCTTGTTCTGGGGACTTCCAGCAAGAGCTGGTTTGAGGACCGTAGGCCTCTAGTAGCGTTCTGAACACGCACTTGTTCACATAAGTAGAGAGGGGCAAGCCCATTGAGGGCTTTAAAAACAAAGATTAACATTTTAAAATCAATTCTAAAAGAAACAGGAAGCCAGTGAAGAGAAAATAAAACTGGGGTGATGTGTTCCTGACGTCGGGTATTAGTTAAAAAGCGTGCAGCAGCGTTCTGAACAAGCTGAAGACGGCCAAGTGATGACTTGGAGAGACCAACATACAAAGCATTACAGTAATCAATTCTAGAGCTTATAAAGGCATGAATGGTTTTTTCCAAGTCTGCACGATTTAGAAATTGCTTTACTTTTGTTAAAACCCGTAACTGATAAAAACTGGCCCTGACCACGCTGTCAATTTGCTTGTCCAATTTTAAGCTGCCATCAAAAATAACTCCAAGATTCCTAACAGAAGATTTCACTTTAAACGATAGTTCACCAGAGTGTGCTGAATCGCCAAAGAAGGCATACTCTGACTTATCGTCATTTAGGTGCAGGAAATTTTGCCCCAACCACATTTTAATATCTGCAATGCAGTCAGAAAGGGTTTGAAGAGCACCACTTTTGTTTGGGAGCACAGGAAGATAAATTTGAAGGTCATCTGCATAGCAGTGAAAGGCTAGGTTGTGCCTAGCAATGATAGAGCCCAGAGGCAACATGTAAAGTGAGAACAATAACGAGCCCAGTATGGAGCCTTGGGGCACGCCACATATCAAAGGAGCAGCAGAGGAGGACAAGTCGCCAATCATTACAGAAAAACTTCTGTTTGTCAGGTACGATTTAAAAAACCATTTCAGCACTGTACCATGAATACCAGCACACTGACTAAGGCCAGACAAGAGGATTGAATGATCCACTGTATCGAATGCTGCTGTCAGGTCTAACAAAACTAAAAACAACAGGACATTTGGCATCAACAGAAAGGGCAATGTCATTATGCACTTTCAACAGTGCAGACTCAGTGCTCTGCCTTGTCCTGAACCCAGACTGAAATTTTTCAAGAACACAGTTATTTTCTAAAAACGATTGCAGTTGGGTAAAAAACAATTCTCTCAATGACCTTTGAAATAAAAGGCGAATTAGAAACACAGGTCTAAAATTGGACAGAACACTGGCATCAAGATGTGGTTTTTTAAGAAGTGGTCTCACTATGGCATGTTTAAAAGAATCAGGGACACATCCTGAGCTGAGACAAATGTTCATTAAGACCAGGAGGAAAGGCCCAACAGTGGAAAGCACCTCTTTTAACAATTTAGTTGGGAGAATGTCCAGAGGACAACTTGTAGTTTTCATATGTACAACAATATCAGTGAGGGAGGAAAGAGAAACAGGATCAAAATGGTCGAACACAGCAGAGTGTGTGAGGCAGTAACAGGCTGGTCCGAGCCTATACTGCCGCTGCTCAGTGCTCTCACCGACTTCACTTTATCAATGAAAAGGTGTAAAAAGTCCTCACAGGTGGAAACAGTGGCGTCACTCAGAGGAGAGGTGTGGGGGTTCACAACAGAGTTTATAGTGCTAAACAACACACGAGGACAATGTCCATTAGTAGAAATAATATTGGATAAATACTTGGACTTCGCCTCTTTCACAGCCCTCTGATACTGAGCGAGACTGTCCCTCAGTATTTCAAGCGATACATGTAATTTATCCTTCTTCCAGTGTCGCTCTGCCTGTCTGCAGTGCTGTCTGAGGGTCCGGGTAGAGCCATTCAACCAGGGATCAGCCTTAGTTCTAGAGGACCTGCGCCTAAAAGGAGCAATAGTGTCCAGGATCCCAGTGCATGTAGAATAAAAAGATGACAGAAAGCTGTCTGGGCATTCAGGAGGAACACTCTTATTAAGGGTAGAGAATTCCGAGTCCACAAAAGCAGCAGAAAACTCCCCAGCTGTTGAAGAAGTAATAATCCGACGACGAGAACCTGGAGCCAGAGGCCTACTGACAGGTGGAAGAGCAGGAACACTGAAAATTATGGGCAGGTGATCTGAGATGGGAGTCTCAGAAATTTCCACCATTGTGACAGGCAGCCCATGAGAGATGATTAAGTCCAAAGTGTGCCCAGCTTCATGAGTTGGCCCATCCACAAACTGAGTCAAGTCAAATGATGCCAGAAGGCGTTTAAAGTCGTTTGCCATTTGATCAGAACAGCATAAGTGGATATTGAAATCCCCACAGATCAGGAGTTGATCATATTTAGGGACCACCTCAGCTAAAAACTCAGAGAATTCCTGCATGAACTCTTTGCTGTATTTAGATGGACGGTAGACAACAGCACATAAGATTGGACAAGCACACTCTTTTGTGAATAACTGCAGTTCGAAACAAGAATAGTTATTCACACACAAAGGCTTGCATCTAAAGTCATCCCTGAATACTGTAGCGACTCCGCCTCCCCGGCCAGATGATCGCGGTGAGCTGAGGAAGGAGCAGCGAGGAGGGAGGAGCTCAGTGAAGGCGCTGTCATCACCTGGTTTAATCCACGTTTCCGTCAACAAGAGAAAATCCAACTCACGTGTTGAGAAGAAGTCATTCAGGATGAACGTTTTATTTGCCACAGACCTCGAGTTAATGAGAGCAAAGCGCATCGGTGTGCGGTCAATTTGCTCAGATGCACGAGCAACAGGTCTCAGGTGTTGCTGCACGGAGCCTCGTCTGCAGACGCTGATGTTGGTGGATGTTGGTGGCCGGTGACAGGTGAACGGAGCCAGCTAATCTCCGAGGAGCACCGCACGAAGAAGCCATCGTACTTCCAGGAAAGCCATACGAGCCGACGAGGATCATGTGCTGAGGGCCACGCCAGGTAGGCTCTCAGTCTGACGAGTGCACCGCTTCGTTTCCCCCGCTTTCTGTGGCAACGCTTGCGGGGCAGGTGAACAGGTAGACGCCGCAGGTAGTGGGGCACAGACGCCAAAAGCACTGCGGTCAAGCCAGCCGTCTCTCCTTTTTGTGAAGTCAAGCGAGCCGCTCCAACATTTCAAGTGCTCATGTGTTACAGGCTTTACGGTAAATGGACGGCTGCGGGTGAGAAAGTCAGCGCAAGGAGGCCACAGCGTGTATTAATATCCGGTTTTCAAAATAAAAACGGGGTTATTGAAAGGCGTGTAAGTGTGATCTTTACTAGTTTTGAATCATTATGTCACATGACCTAGAAGCTATTGAAATAAATTGGTGATCAGGAATGTTAAAATGGAATAAAAAGAGGTGTATCTCAACCAGCCAGTGTAGTACTGTGATCATGCACTGATTTTGAGTCATTAGGTCACATGACCTGGAAGCTATTGAGCTAAAATGCTAATATTTGCTTTAGAAATTATTATAAAATCTCAGAAATGGTAAAGTGGAATAAAAAGAGGTGTATCTCAACCAGCCAGTGTAGTACTGTGATCCTGCACTGATTTTGAGTCATTAGGTCACATGACCTGGAAGCTATTGAGCTAAAATGCTAATATTTGCATTCAAAAATTCATATAAAATATAAGAAATGTTAAAGTGGAATAAAAAGAGGTGTATCTCAACCAGCCAGGGGAGTACTGTGATCCTGCACTGATTTTGAGTCATTAGGTCACATGACCTGGAAGCTATTGAGCAAAAATGCTAATATTTGCATTCAAAAATTCATATGAAATATAAGAAATGTTAAAGTGGAATAAAAAGAGGTGTATCTCAACCAGCCAGAGGAGTACTGTGATCCTGCACTGATTTTGAGTCATTAGGTCACATGACCTGGAAGCTATTGAGCTAAAATGCTAATATTTACTGTAAAAAATTAACATAAAATATTAGAAATGTTAAAGTGAAATAAAAAGAGGTGTATCTCAACCAGCCAGTGTAGTACTGTGAACCTGCACTGATTTTGAGTCATTAGGTCACATGACCTGGAAGCTATTGAGCTAAAATGCTAATATTTGCTTTAGAAATTATTATAAAATCTCAGAAATGGTAAAGTGGAATAAAAAGAGGTGTATCTCAACCAGCCAGTGTAGTACTGTGATCCTGCACTGATTTTGAGTCATTAGGTCACATGACCTGGAAGCTATTGAGCTAAAATGCTAATATTTGCATTCAAAAATTCATATAAAATATAAGAAATGTTGAAGTGGAATAAAAAGAGGTGTATCTCAACCAGCCAGGGGAGTACTGTGATCCTGCACTGATTTTGAGTCATTAGGTCACATGACCTGGAAGCTATTGAGCAAAAATGCTAATATTTGCATTCAAAAATTCATATGAAATATAAGAAATGTTAAAGTGGAATAAAAAGAGGTGTATCTCAACCAGCCAGGGGAGTACTGTGATCCTGCACTGATTTTGAGTCATTAGGTCACATGACCTGGAAGCTATTGAGTTAAAATGCTAATATTTACTTTAAAACATTAACATAAAATATTAGAAATGTTAAAAAAGAATAAAAAGAGGTGTATCTCAACCAGCCAGTGTAGTACTGTGATCCTGCACTTATTTTGAGTCATTAGGTCACATGACCTGGAAGCTATTGAGCTAAAATGCTAATATTTACATTAAAAAATTATTATTAAATCTCAGAAATGTTAAAGTGGAATAAAAAGAGGTGTATCTCAACCAGCCAAGGGAGTACTGTGATCCTGCACTGATTTTGAGTCATTAGGTCACATGACCTGGAAGCTATTGAGCTAAAATGCTAATATTTACTGTAAAAAATTATTATAAAATCTCAGAAATGTTAAAGTGGAATAAAAAGAGGTGTATCTCAACCAGCCAGGGGAGTACTGTGATCCTGCACTGATTTTGAGTCATTAGGTCACATTACCTGGAAGGAATTGAGCTAAAATGCTAATATTTACTGTAAAAAATTAACATAAAATATTAGAAATGTTAAAATGGAATAAAAAGAGGTGTATCTCAACCAGCCAGGGGAGTACTGTGATCCTGCACTGATTTTGAGTCATTAGGTCACATGACCTGGAAGCTATTGAGCTAAAATGCTAATATTTGCATTCAAAAATTCATATGAAATATAAGAAATGTTAAAGTGGAATAAAAAGAGGTGTATCTCAACCAGCCAGTGTAGTACTGTGAACATGCACTGATTTTGAGTCATTAGGTCACATGACCTGGAAGCTATTGAGCTAAAATGCTAATATTTGCTTTAGAAATTATTATAAAATCTCAGAAATGGTAAAGTGGAAAAAAAAGAGGTGTATCTCAACCAGCCAGGGGAGTACTGTGATCCTGCACTGATTTTGAGTCATTAGGTCACATGACCTGGAAGCTATTGAGTTAAAATGCTAATATTTACTTTAAAAAATTAACATAAAATATTAGAAATGTTAAAAAAGAATAAAAAGAGGTGTATCTCAACTAGCCAGTGTAGTACTGTGATCCTGCACTGATTTCGAGTCATTAGGTCACATGACCTGGAAGCTATTGAGTTAAAATGCTAATATTTACTAAAAAAAATTAACATAAAATATTAGAAATGTTAAAATGGAATAAAAAGAGGTGTATCTCAACCAGCCAGAGGAGTACTGTGATCCTGCACTGATTTTGAGTCATTAGGTCACATGACCTGGAAGCTATTGAGCTAAAATGCTAATATTTACTGTAAAAAATTAACATAAAATATTAGAAATTTTAAAATGGAATTAAAAGAGGTGTATCTCAACCAGCCAGTGTAGTACTGTGATCCTGCACTGATTTTGAGTCATTAGGTCACATGACCTGGAAGCTATTGAGCTAAAATGATAATATTTACTTTAAAAAATTATTATAAAATATCAGAAATGTTAAAGTGGAATAAAAAGAGGTGTATCTCAACCAGCCAGGGGAGTCGCTCAATAGCTACTGTCATGTGACCTAATGACTCAAAATCAGTGCAGGATCACAGTACTCCCCTGGCTGGTTGAGATACACCTCTTTTTATTCCACTTTAACATTTCTGAGATTTTATAATAATTTTTTACAGTAAATATTAGCATTATTTAGATTTTTATTCCATTTAAACATTCCTGATCATCAATTTATTTCAATAGCCTCTAGGTCATGTGTCATAATGATTCAAAACTGGTAAAGATCACACTTACACGCCTTTCAATAACCCACATTTTATTTTGAAAACCGGATATTAATACACGCTGTGGCCTCCTAGCGCTGACTTTCTCACCCGCAGCCGTCCATTTACCGTAAAGCCTGTAACACATGAGCACTTGAAATGTTGGAGCAGCTCGCTTGACTTCGCAAAAAGGAGAGACGGCTGGCTTGACCGCAGTCCAAAAACGGCGGGAGCGGCTTTGATTGTCCCCTACAGCCATAGATCATAGGCTTAATCACCGAATCCTGTATATTTAGCAATGTCTGGCGATCATACATCAGTAGAGGTGACACATTCCTAACAAAGACTGTTATTAACAGCAGCAGGAGCAAAACAGAGAGCAGAGGTAGACGGCCTGCCATGCACAGCGGCGCCATCTTTTTACCCACTCTTTCAGATTGGAGAGCCTCTACTTATCTTGACATCCCATTTATAACTGATGTTACACACCTGATATCAATTAACTCCATTAGTTGCCAGATATTCTCCAAGCTGAATCTTTTTTTTTTTTTTTTTAATTTCTTGCTTTTTCAGCCATTTGTTTTCCTCGTGCCAACTATTTTGAGAACTGTAGCAGAAATGAGTTAATTTTGTGGATAAGTGTACATTTCCCGACTTAAACATTTATGTTATCTATGTTCCGTTAATAAAATATGGGCTCATGTCATTTAAAAGTCTTAGTTTTCATTTTATTGAAATTTAAAAAATGTCCCAGCTTTTCCGGAATTCAGGTTGTACAATAAGGCACTTTTAAAAAAAGTGAAAATGGCATGTTAACCTACTATTAAGATCTATAAGGTAAAATAGATCTGATTGTTCCCTGAGGGGGAAGAAAAGAAAAAAAAACAGTTTAAAACAAATCACAGCAACACACTGTGTAATAAAGTGAAGGCTTCTTACCAATAATAATAATCCGTCAGCCACTTGCAGTTTACTTGCTGTTTATTTGAACATGCAACACCTTGTACAGTGGCTTCCAACTCTCAACGTCTGCTTAACGTTCTTCTAACATATAATAACTGCTCTCCTCTTAGCACCCTAACAGAACCCCCCATGGTGGTCCTCCCACTGCTTGACTGAAAATAACCTAAAAATGACATTCACATTACAACACACTGAAACAATTTAAGAGCTGAAAATGTCAACTGTGGTGGAGTATGACAGATACTCTGAACCCAACTAGATCATGACATCTCACTCAGAATGCAAAATGCAAAAGATGACACATGTCTTGTTTTGTTACAGGAATACAGATGATACTCAGCTGTATTTGTCCTTGTGATGATTAGAAGCTAGTTAAACTGGATGCATGTTTTAAAGATACAAGGGTCTGGATGGCTGTTCATTTCCTGGTTTTTAATTCAGATGAAACTGGAGTTGAAACTGGAGTTATTGTAATTGGTCTCTACTGTTCAGGTCATTTAGATCACATTTCCTTAGCTTCTAGCTCTACTGTTTGGAGTCTTGGTGATATATTTGATCAAGACCTGTATTTTATATCACATACAAAAGAGGCCACCAAGTTAGCTTTCTTTCATTTGTGCAATATTCAGAAAATTATTTAAGAAAATATTCTGAGTCGAAGATGCAGAAAAATTAAACCATTGTAACTTCCAGCTTGGATTATTGCAATGTATTGCTTTGTTACTGTACAAATGGCAGTGTTAAAAAATTTCAACTGCCCCAGAATGCTGCAGCACACCTGGGAACAGAGATTAGGGGCCCAGACCTGCTATAACCGAAGTGCAATCTTCCAGCCTTGCTATATCTGGTCGTCTATGGTTTAACTGGCGATCAAGCCGTTTAAGTCAATCCTGCTATTTTCTCAGAGGTTCAACTGAGGCCAAATCACACTTTTTATACAAGAGTTAATTCCTGAGGTGGAGACGTTTGTGCACGTCCACATGTGACCAGGTGGACGTGCGTTGAAGCCATTTGAGCACGGTTTCGTACGAGATGACATGGGTTGTGGGTGGTCGAACCACCCATAATGCTTTTTCCTAAACCTGCGGTGTTACGATACCAAGTTTGAGGAAAGGGCAAAAGACACGCCCATTGCCACACCTGCAAAGTGAGTAAGAGACTCGGCAAAATGTGTAGTGACTATAGTGGGCAGAAGATGGCATTAGCGGTTAGCGAAGGTTCCTATACACACAATTTGAGGGTAGCAGCTAGCTAACGGGTAAGGGGAAGTGTACAATCAGGGCCAAGCTTCATTACAATGGTTCACTGTTAAATTTAGAATTTAATTCAAAATACTTCTTACATGCAAAGCCTTGAACGATAACGCTCCAACATATCTTTAAAACAAACAAACCCTCTTAGCTCCATACTGCTCTAGTAGAACGCTCTGCTCCCTAAATGCAGCTTTACTTCCTGTTTCAAGAATCTACAGGTCTAGAAAAGGTGACAGAGCCTTTAGTTATCCGGATCCTCTGATACTGAATCAAGTTTTAGCCTCAATCTGGGATGTAGACTCCCCTGTGACCTTTAAGGTTAGGCTTAACACCCTCCTTTGTGATAAAACTTTTAACCCTGCAGTCTCTCTTAATTATGCTGCTAAAGGCCTAGACTGCACTGAGCATCTTCACCCCCTCTCACTCTCATCACAGTTTAAAATTGTCCTGGATCATTTAATAGCATTATCATTTCTTAAACTTCTCGACACAGACAGGTTCAGCTTGGCCTGTACGGAGTTTGCATGTTTTCCCTGAGTCTGCTCGGGTTTCCTCTGGGTGCTCCAGTTTGACACAGTCCAAAAACATGCTGTTTAGGCCCGTTGGTAATACTAAATCTAGGGATGTCCGATAGTGGCTTTTTTGCCGATATCCGATATGCCGATATTGTCCAACTCTCAATTTCCGATTCCGATATCTAGCGATACCAATATATGTGGGCTATTTTTCTTCAAAACTAATTTTAGGTAACATCACATATCTCCTGTCATGGAATTACCACATGCCTAATTTTATTGTGACGCCCCACTGGATGCATTTTCAAATGCAACAAGGCTTTCCAAAAGTAAACATTGTCGGTGCAAAATAAGAAAACTACTTCAACTTAAGTTATGGAAAAAGTGCCATATTTATTTATTTTTTAATTGTCTCAAACAACAGTTAGGATCACACTCTCCCTGAGATAATCTTGACAATGCTCCCTACAAATAGAGCAAATTTGACTTCTTCACAAATTGTAAAACATTGTACCTGTACAACTATGTGCAGCATAGCAGCATGTAGAGCCAACTAAAATAACAGACAGGCTACTCTTTTTTCTTTTCAGTGTTAAATTAGCCTGCATTTGTAGGATGCTTCAAGAACTGTTTCTTTAACTAAAACTCAATCACCTTAATTGAATTAATTCACAATGTGGAAACTATACTGTACAATTTTGAAAACTGCACATTTCTTTGAGCTATAAATAATACTTTAGGCTTGAGGTAAAGTGCAAGAAAAGGAAACATTTTCCTGATGAGGTCATCATTTGCGCGCCGGTAAATGTCTCAGGAGCCCATAGGCCTATATACAGCATTTATTCGGTGAAATCCAGGCATTATTTTTATCGGTTTTCATTATAAGCAAAAAAAAACCGATAACGATATTTACAGATATTACATTTTTATGCCAATATCGGGCCGATAATATCGTTGGGCCGATATTATCGGACATCCCTAACTAAATCCCACCTTAACCACACAAATATGAACTATTATCTATTTTATAGGAATAATTCTAAGAAAATTTGGTCCGATGAATTGAATCATGTAATTCTTTCACAGCTCCAGAAGCTAGCTTTATTTCTTTTTCTCCTGTGTGCATGCACACCAGAAATAACTTCAGTTCATTTCAGGGATGAATCCACCAATGATTTGCATCTTTTTTTTCCTTACCCATTTATAAACATTTGTGATAAAAAGTGCAATAAATGATTATTATCATCATTATTAAATGATTGGTCTGTGCTAACCTAGATTGACAGGTAAAAGCTCCAGCCAACTTCTCACCTGCTGTACACTGATAGAAAGTAGAAACCTGAACTGCAGCAGAGATCATCCATCCATCCATTATCTATTGGCAACAAAGATCATCTAAATTTTAACCTCACAAGTGAATTAAAAATTAAATAAACTGGGAAACATTAAACAGAGACACTTACTTGAGAGGTGTGACATGCAAGCAAGGTTGAGCATCAACACCGAGGGATCAGCAATGGAACGGCAAATACACCCCGGCATCTGAAGAAATGCCTCCGTGTGTTTGGCACTGACGTCTATGCAACATCACGTGGATACTGGGGGCCTCTGGCCTGACAGACTGGTTTCCTGTTTTAAGTAGGGGGACCAGAGGGTGTGCACCAGTCTCACGGGATTCACACAGCTCAGTCTTCTTGGTCAGGTCTATGCAGGAGTGCTGGAGAGGAGAGTCTGGTTGATGGTCAAAGCTCAGGTTCAGGGAGAACAGTGGGTTCTGTCCTGGCCGGAAAACACTGGACCAGAGAAAACTGGACCAGAGAACACTGGACCAGCTCTACATTCTCACTAAGACCCTTGCTAGAAAGGGGGCAGGAGACTGCCAGAACACTTGGAGAAGGCATTTGTCCATGCCCCTCAGTGTATCCTCTGACGGGGCTCCGGGACTGTGGGTCCATTGCTATGGGCTATTCAGTCTTCATACTGATGAAGTGAGAGCTTGGTCGACACTGCCAAGCATAGCCAAGGACGGGGTCCTAGTTTAGTGACCCCAGGATTGATGCTCTGGCTGGAGTCCCTGGTCCTCCACATTGAGAGGAGCCAGCTGAGACAGCCTCCTGGGTGCATGTCAGGCATCTCCAACTAGGTGGAGGCCCAGTGGCAGACCCAGGAGATGCTAACAGGATCATGTCTCTCACCTGGCTTGGGAATGGCTATGCACCTCCTTGGAAGAACTAGAGGAGGTGGCTGGGGAGTTTAGGCTTCTGCTCCCGCAGGCCTGAATTCAGATAAAGCAAGTTAATGGACAGACATAAAATTAGGAGTTCTTTCCAGTCTCTATAAGCACAATACATAAAGCAATGCTAATTTTCAGTCACATTTTAATGATAATATAAACTTAGACAAGTTTTCGGCTTGTATAATGAAATGGATACTGGACTAATCTGCATTAGTAACTCCATGGTAACAAGTTTATTTTAAACACAGATTTCCCACATCAGGTCATGACTTTTGTGCTAGGAGTGTGCTCAGTTTGATCTTCCCGTCCATGGAGGCTGTCAGACAGGTCCCACAGTCCACCGCAGAACACCAGTCAACCGTCACCACTGGTGCTTTGTGCCCGCCCAGCGACAAGACGCTTTCCAGAGCTGGCTCCCCATTGGTCAACTGGAATTATAAGGATCAGACATCAGTAAGGGCATCAAAATCTGTAGAAAATGTTTAAGGTTAGAAAAAGGGAAAGACACAGAAAATAAAAGATAATTATAATTCAGTTCTTGAGTTTATATACTTGGGTGTCTGAAGTCAATACCAACTTAAATCTCAGACAATACACATTCCTGTCGCCTTGTCTGGGGTTGCACAGTAAAAAAAATTCAGACAAAACTTCAAAACATCCTGTATCTGCTGCCTCTTGGAGATAGGAATCCTTCTTTGCCATCAATAGCAAATTAAAATCAACAGTTATATATTTCAACAATTATTTTTACAAGCTTGACATTATAGCGACACACTCAAGCAATATGCAGCCAGAGTCTAGTGAATCTGAGAGAGGACGACCAATGACTATAATTCAGTCCCTTAACCAGAAACTCAGTACTGGAGCTACTCCAAGCAGATATCACAGACGATCTCATCACAAGCTCAAACTGAAGCACCACAGTGAGAAAGTATCACATTCAACAATGCAGTCAAACCTTTAACTATGCAAGTCATGGTCCTAGAATGAGAAAATAAATCAATGAACTCCATTTCAAACAGTCAGTGTTGCAGCATGTGCAAAAACTGCCATTAAAAACTTAATGGTGACATCATTAAAACTGCTGTTGTAAACAAAATATCCTTCCATCCAGTTCACTGCCTCAGGACGAAGTTAAGGAAAAACCTAGGGCTATAGGAACAAAATTCAGCATTACAAGCACAAAGAACACATCAAAACCTAAGGAAAAGAACCAAAAGGGACTAACTATGCTATCAATGATTGGCTCCCAAAAGAAATATAAGAAGGAATAAAAATCTTCATCCCAATCCAAAATGAGTTGTACTTTCAATAGATGAGCATCTTTCCAGAGACGCTAATGTCACTAGCCTAGAATGAGGATTATATGTGGAAAAAAAGTCCATTTACTTTGTCAGTGTTCTCATACCTATAAAAATCATAACTACATCAACCATAACAATGTACAGAAACCCTAATCCTAACCCCTAACCCTAACCACATCAACCATGTACAGAAACCCCAACCCTAACCCAAACCCTAACCCTAACTACATCAACCATAACAATGTACAGAAACCCTAACTACATCAACCATGTACAGAAACCCCAACCCTAACCCAAACCCTAACCCTAACTACATCAACCATAACAATGTACAGAAACCCTAACCCTAACTACATCAACCATGTACAGAAACCCCAACCCTAACCCAAACCCTAACCCTAACTACATCAACCATAACAATGTACAGAAACCCTAACTACATCAACCATGTACAGAAACCCCAACCCTAACCCAAACCCTAACCCTAACTACATCAACCATAACAATGTACAGAAACCCTAACCCTAACTACACCAACCATGTACAGAAACAATGTACAGAAAGTGATTGTTTGAAAATGCGTCCTCTAACTCACTAATTTTAAGGACCATATCAGCAAATTAAGACAAAAAAAATGGCTCTAAGAAAACAGGTGAATGTGAAAGAAAGAGAAAGGATGAAGATAAAGCTGCACGTACTCTGTATATGAGTCCTCCAGAGCTGGAACAGGTGAGAACGTGCTGCCCTTCAGAGTCGAACGCAAACAGTCGGCCTCTAGGAACCTGAACCTTTAGAGGAGTTCAATTCAAACTTCAGACATACTGTAAAAACATCATTCCCCCTATATACTGCACGATTTTGGGCTGTTGCAGATGAAAAAAAAAAAAGAGTTTTTTCATCGGTGACTTATCATTTGTCTGTCATCATAACTGGCTGTCAGATGTTCTAGATGTGAGTGGTTTGACAACAGCAGTCACACTGATTTTGCAACCAAAGACTATCCGATATAATTTTATGACAGTGTCAGGAATCCTTCGATTCCATCTATTTACTAGTCAATTTAAATACAACTTGAAATGATGTATTAATTAATGCGTCCTAGTGCCATAAAAAAAAAAAAAAGAAAAATCACAGGTAGCCTCTTCTCCCTAACCATAAACATCACTGCTTCTTTTTTTAAAAGTATTTTTGGCACACATAAAGGCTACGACAGAGTGGTTTATTTTCACGTTTACTGTCAGTGCACACTAATGACGCACTGCAACACCAGCCCACATCTCTGCATCAGTCCTGACCTATGATTTAAAAATATAGTCTGTCCATATCTTTCTTGACATCGTACCCAAGATTAAACAAATACAAAATCTTACGGTATGAGGTGTTTTAATTTTGCACTACAGAAATCGTGCCGTGAATAGGAGCCCTTAATTTGTTTATTTTGGCAAACTTTCAAATCATCCACATTTATTTTCTAATGGTGAAGTAATATATATGTATTAGGTCTGGGCAACGATTAAAATTTTTAATCACGATTAATCGCATTATTTCCCTGATTAATCACAATTAATCGCGTTGTATACACAAAGTCAAATAATGAATTCAAAAGTAGTGTAAAGGTCACTTTTATTTAAATATTCTGCTGCCATATGAACTAAAGTGCCATAACATTTGTTGTTCAAACACTTTTAACATCAGCACTTGTCAGTAACACATATTTAGTGTAAATCTCATCTTAAAAAAAGTAAAATAAAATAAAGCTTATTGCCACTGCCAGGGCATTAATGTCATCCTGTTTTTATAAAAAATTTAAAAAAAAAGTCTACAAACAAAATCCAACAAAATGATTGTGGCTTAGCACAATCAGAACATTAAAACAGGTCATTTCTGAGGTAACAGCTGAAACTTTTAACAGGGAGTTCAACTTGTCAGTTGTTACAAATAACCTTGTTTCTGTTGAATCCTCCGTCTGGGAGAATTTTAAAATGAAAATGTTCATGTTAAAGTTCAGTAACTTTACCAATCCGTGTATCATTCATTCTTTCCATTTAACATTGTCAATCAAAAACAAAAAATTAAAGAGTGACATTTATTACATTTTTTTGTTTCTAACACAAAAAAAAAGAAAAAAAAAAAAGCCTGTTTTTTTTTTATATTTCAATTTTAGACTTAAATCCCCATAACGAAATTAAAAATCGGGCCACAGAACTGAATTAGTTTTATAATGGAGGACTGGACTTTCTGTTGTCGTTACACATCTGCAGGGGCGCCGCTAGGGATTTTGGGCCCCATGAAAAGAATCTTTACCGGGCCCCCCAACACAGCGGCAAAATTTGTTGATGCTATTTTTGATCATCATTAGGGGCCTCTCTGGGCCCCCCTCAATCATGGGCCCCTATAATCCGTATCCTTTACCCCCCCTTTTCGGCGCCCCAGCACATCTGTGCCACTAGATGGAGCCGCACTGCAGTAACCAGCTAGAGAACACAGTGAACACATGGAGCAGATCTGATGGAACATGGAGGAATGACGCCAAAGTTTTGTTGCAGTCCAGAATTTTTTTTTTCAGACAGAATTGTTAATATTGCTACCTGAGTTGCTACCTGAACTGTAAAGTTCACTGATTTTTACCGTTCTCCATGTCTGTTTTAACTTTCTTACGTTTACCTGCCAATTGTCTTCCGGTTCTGCAGCAGCCAGTAACAAACTTTTCAAAACAAAAGCATGTGAGCAACATGTGTTAACGCACGAAAAAATAAATGTCGGCGTGAATAAATTAATGCGTTAACGCGATAATAATGCGTTAACTTGCCCAGCCCTAATATATTATGAAAATGTTTCTCCATAAGGAAAAAAAAACCATTTAACTGAAGCAGTCAGTGATAAGTTGTAAAAGCTGTCTCTGTTGAAATACTGCTCACCTGTTTGTACCCACTGTACCCTGACAAGACGAAGGGCCCGGTCGCATCCTGAGGTAAAACGTACTCCGACTGCTTAACCCCACAGCGATGGATGTTCCACTGGATAAACTGTGCACATAAAAGTTTATTCAAGTGTAAGAATAATGATTCTGAAAGATGGTTTTGAAGATCTATTGCAGTTCTGGCTGTCATGATGTGCTGCCATCATCACTTTTCCATCTTCTCCGATGCTGAAGACAGTGTTTTCATCGTAGCTGAACTCCACGCTGTAAACTTCTCCATCGTGAGCTCTCCAGCTCATAGCACTCTCATAGCGTTGCATATCTACACCAAGAACAGAGACAATTACCAGGACAGTGTACTTATTCATCAGTGGGTAGCAAAAGTAAGCGGTGCATTAAAAAAACAAACAAAAAAAACAGAACGCAGAACGAGAGACATAACACGGATTAGCTTGTTATTAGTATGAAATACAGTCATGGAAAAAATTATTAGACCACCATTTTTTCTTTACTTTCTTGTTCATTTTAATACCTGGTACCACTAAACGTCATCATGTGACTAAAACAGACAGAAAAGAAAACACTGAATGCATAAAAGCAGTGTTTTTGGCAGTACAACGCCATAGCTATTGATGTAAAAACTTAAGTGATTTAGGTTATAATCAAGAAAACCATGGAAAATGGTAAGATATCAGCTCTTAAATAAAACTCTTATGAGCAATCTTTGTGGTTATCGTTATCTTTGTTCAAACAATCTAATCTAATAGCCTAATAATTTTTTCCATGACTGTATATGTGGCAGATTCCTTGTAGGTTAAATTGGCAGAAAATAATTTTATCTACACTCAATATTATTAATTCAGGGATGTGCTTTTGATTTAACATGACAGCATAGACCGACACATCTTTTGGCTTTCCCACTCATTATGTCACGCATTAGCCAACGTGATACGATGGAGCGTCTGCTAGCGCTGAGGTGAAACTGTTAACCAAGCGTGGCCCGCCCAGTCACCAGATGCATC
This sequence comes from Hirundichthys speculiger, assembly GCA_018398805.1. NCBI lineage: Eukaryota > Metazoa > Chordata > Actinopteri > Beloniformes > Exocoetidae > Hirundichthys > Hirundichthys speculiger. The sequence continues at coordinate 132,793 of JAGFBZ010000664.1, forward strand.
ATCAGTCTCTGGTGAGAGCTGGCTGCTTGTGCTGTCATTTCCAGATTATGGTGACTTAGCGCAGAGAGAGGAGAACTTTCAGCGCTTCCTGGCTGGTCTGGATCCAGCATTGAACAGGGCGCCACGGACAGAGCCGTTGTGGGAACGCCAGGGTGGGACTACCTACACTAGTGGGAGTCTGTTTCTACAGCCTGGGTCAGTCTCTGACCCAGGCCACAGTTAGTCTCGGGTCCGGTCGGTGCTCTCTGACAGGCTGGGTCCGTGTTTACTCCAGAGAGGTAAAGATATTGGCGGTGGCAGCCAATGTCAGGACTCGGGGCAGTTTAATTAATTATTCATTAACGTGGCGTGTTTGTCATGAAACAATCGTGTTTCCGTAGCGTGTTATTAGCGGTTTGCCCGGCAGCTGTAAAGAACAACGGATCGCCAACATGACAACGCTGGATGAGAGAACATATTTACGACACGTCCTGACCAGTGTAGGCTATTAGCGTTAGCAGCTGCTACCAATAGCATCTGTATCCACAAAGAAAATAACGACGTGGATTTATTGTTGTTGCCTATGTAGCAACTGAAACCAGTAGAAGAAGACAACTTTAGGTAAGAAAATCAAGTTTTATTCAACGCTAGACAACTTTAACATCAGCAACTATGGGCTGGATTGTCTCGGTTCTAGTCAGGTAACTCGGTTCGGTTCGTGGTCGGAAACTAAAGACTCGGGTCGGGTCGGTTTCGGGTGGAATTTTTAACGGGTCCATTTGGATTCGGGTCCATGAAAGTGGATCCATGAAGACCTCTACTCCAGAGCGCCGTTGACATATTAATGGAGGAAAAGTTGTCATGAGAGTTGAAATGAAAGAAATGTATGAAGACAATCAGAGACTGAGGCTGAGGAGCGGTGACGGAGGGGGGGGGGGGGGGGGGGGGGGGTTAGTCCCTCACTGGGTCCATGACCCTCCTGCCACTGAGTGGGGCTCTGGTGCCAGTGAACCTTCTGTCTCCTACTGGTACTGGCCAGCCTACTGGACATCCCAGAAACAACTGGAGTAGTGGTCGCCCCTTCTTTCTTTTTGTTTGCTGGGCCTGCGGGTTTTTTTCCCTACTGGTTCTGCCATTTTTTCTTCACTTTCTTGTTCATTTTAATACCTGGTACCACTAAACGTCATCATGTGACTAAAACAGACAGAAAAGAAAACACTGAATGCATAAAAGCAGTGTTTTTGGCAGTAAAACGCCATAGCTATTGATGTAAAAACTTTGTGATTTAGGTTATAATCAAGAAAACCATGGAAAATGGTAAGATATCAGCTCTTAAATAAAACTCTTATGAGCAATCTTTGTGGTTATCGTTATGTTTGTCCAAACAAATGTACCTTTAGTTGTACCAGGCATTAAAATGAACAAGAAACTGAAGAAAACAAGGGTGGTCTAATAATTTTTTCCATGACTGTATATTAGTGAAGATATATATGATGACACCTTTGGAAGACTGTAGTTTTTAAATTGATGTACCAGTGAGAAATGTTTTTACAAATAGTCTACAATGTGCAATTAGTACAATTTTTAACTTAAGGAAACAAATGTTCGGCCAAGTGGTTAAGTATAGAGGAAATGGTTCCCCAAGTTCCCCATGCAATGTTATTTATCTGTTATAAAAACTGATTTGTAGCCCCGCTCTCTATTTTTCCCCTGATTTAACCAAAGCCAATAACCTTTTAGTGTATATGTTAGGAAGAAAGAATATCTAATATTTAGTACATTCAACACAGGAATCAATTTAAAACAATCTTTGTCGTGCAAACACTGACCAAACAATCTGATGACGCCGTCAGCGGCTCCAGTAACCAGCAGGTTTCCATTGTGGTTGAAGGCTGTGCAGTTAATGGCTACGGGTTCAGGTTCCAGAGAGAACTGAAGCTGGGAAACACAAACCAGAATGGGATTACACCACAGTCACAGGAAGGGTCAAAGAAGTGCTAAAACCAAACAGCATTTTCTGCACAGCTTGTTTTCTCATGATGGTCGGAGCTGTATCTATCCCACTGTCTGCAGAAAACCTGGAAATAATAATCAGGTTCTTCTCAATTCTGGTCCTCAGGCTCAGCTACGGCAACCCAAAAGGCAGTTTTTTTGAGATGAGATGAGAAAGCATCATCGCGAGAAAACTGATTATACTGAATTAAAAACACCAACTTGTGATGCTTTTTCTTGTACGTATGGAAGTAGTTGTCTTCTTTCATACTCCAGTTGTGGAGCTCCACTTCACACTATAGCATCTTTACTAACTGAAAAGGAAAGTGTACAACAACTACTACATTAAAAACCCAGACCAACGTGTTCACTTAAATATAAATTAACTGGTTGCTTAACCACCTGCTGTTTGACAGTCTTGGTGTCCCAAAGCAGCAGCTGACCAGATACTGGTACAGGAAGCGGAGGAGCAGACTCAACACTTCCCGATCGACCGAGAGCTGCAGCTGAACAGACGAACGATGAACCGCTTGGACTGCAAGCTAAAGACAAAATACTGAGAAAAAAATGTCACATTACTGTCAGAAGTATCATTCATCATTACATGACAAACTGGAGAACAGCTGAGTACCTGCAACTTTCCTTAGTTCAACCAAGGTTTCAACCCAAAAGTGGTATGTTGGTGCTTAGGTAACCCATAATTTCAACTACCTTCATAATCTGATGGTTAGTAAATTTTCACTTATTCACCAAGTTTGATTTATCAAAATTTCAACTGATGAGCAAGTAGCTTGTAATCAAATGAAAATCCCCTAGATTTAGGAAAGTCAACATGCCAACACACAGCAAGCTTGAAACATGTAACACATGCTAACCATCTGTATGTTATCCTTTTTATTGTAATTATCGTGTTGATAATAATTAGAAGAGTACATTCACACAGAGATAGTGTCAGGACTGTAGTTTTTTTAGTTTTAATTTACTATGAAATGAATGAACAGTGTAGATGCCAATAGGTGCATATTATTTTTAGTCACAGTTAGATACCCCCCTAACTGAACACCTTCTTCTGGGCTATTGGTAAATATAATTATTTATTAATAATGCTTCCGGCGCCGTCTGAGGGGCGGCTGCCAGCCTGTGTTGCTCCTCGTCTGTCGTGTGTTTTATTTACTTTTTCGTCCTTTATCTACCTCATCCGGCTATTCTTGTGAATTAAAGTAGCAAGTAAATAGAGTAAGGATGTGGCTCCGCACATTATTTGTTGTCTTCACTTTGTTTTGGGCACTTTTTTCGTGTCGGTCTTGCGTCCTCGCGGAGCGGACGCCGGGCTCCATTGTTTACAGCAGAGACCAACTGTTGAGCCCTCCGGAAAAGTGGAGCGGCCGCCTGCTACGAGAACCTGAGATCCCGGAGGAGATCAGGAGGAAATATCGGGGCTGTAGAGCCGGGAGGAGACGACGGCTGAGGAAGAGGAGATACCGCCCGTATCTCCCCTCCATCATCATGGGAAACGTAAGATCTCTGGCGAATAAAACGGAGGAATTAACATCACTCACAAAGAGCGACAGCGTGTTTCGGGAGGCGTCTGTGATGTGCTTCACTGAAACATGGCTGCAGGACTTCATACCGGACTCGGTGGTGAGTTTGGGCTGGCTTCCCCAACTTGTTCGGGCGGCGGACAGGAGTGGCAGCGAGAGCGGCAAAAGAGAGGAGGGGGGGGTCGCTCTCTACGTCAACAACAACAAGTGGTGTAACCCCGGACACATCACGGTGAAGGACCGAGTGTGCAGCCCGGACATCGAACTGCTGGCAGTGAGTCTCCGTCCATATTATTTGCCCAGAGAGTTTTCCCAGGCCATTATCATCATCGTCTACATCCCTCCTTCTGCGAACGCTTCCCGGGCGGATGACGTCATCAGCTCCGTCACCGGAGGACTATAAAGACGAGGCATCCAAACGCCTTCATATCCATTTCTGGGGACTTTAACCATGTGACACTAGCAAAAACACTGCCCACCTTCAAACAGTTTGTGGACTGTACAACAAGGGACAACAAAACACTGGACCTGCTGTATGCTAATGTTAAGGAAGCATACATTTTCCATAGCCCTCCCCCTCCCCCCCCTGGGCAGATCTGATCACAACCTGGTCCACTTGAAGCCCCTCTATACACCTGAAGTCCAGCGGCAACCTGTGACCACCAGAACCATCCGGATCTGGTCTCAGGAAGCTGAGCAGACTCTCCAGGACTGTTTTGAGGAGACTGACTGGGACGTTTTCTGTGATGCTCATGGGGAGGACATTAACGGCCTTACAGACTGCATCACGGATTATATCAGCTTCTGTATGGACAGCGTAGTACCCACTAAGACTGTGCACTGTTACCCAAACAACAAACCCTGGGTAACAAAGGACATTAAGGCTACACTGAACAGGAAGAAGGTAGCCTTCAGGAGGGGAGACAAGGAGGAGATGAAGAAGGTGCAGATGGAACTGAGGGTGAAGATAAAGGAGGCAAGGAGTGTTTATAGGAGAAAGTTGGAGAATAAACTCCAACAAAGGAACATGGGGGAGGTCTGGAGTGGCCTCAGGACCATCACTGGCCACGGGACAAGGACAGATGGGGGGATGGTGGGAGGCCTGGAGGAGGCCAATGAGCTTAACCTGTTCTTCAACAGGTTTGATGAAATGGCCTCTGCCGACCCTCCCCCCAGCTCCCTCTGCGACACCTCTCCCCCGTCAGGACTCCCTCCTGCCTCACTGCAGCTTTCCCAGCCCCCGCCCTCAACACCTCCACCTCACCATCTCCCCCCAACAACAGACAATGATCCTGCACACTCTTATCAGCCCCCCTCATCAGCCCCCCTTACCATCACTGCTGAGGAGGTGAGAAGAGAGTTCAGCAGGCTACAAAACCAGGCAAAGCTGCAGGCCCTGATGGTCTCAGTCCAAGAGTGCTTAAAGGCTGTGCTGTACAGCTGTGTGCGGTCTTCAAGCACATCTTCAAACCTGAGCCTGAGCCTGATGGTCGTCCCCTCCAGATGGAAAACATCCTGCATTGTTCCTGTCCCCAAGAGAAAGCACCCAACCACCCTCAGTGACTACAGACCAGTGGCCCTGACCTCACACGTCATGAAGTCAATGGAGCGTCTGGTTCTGAAGCACTTACGCTCCCTGACCAAAACATCACTGGACCCCCTGCAGTTCGCTTATCAGCCTCGCATTGGTGTGGAGGACGCCATCCTCTTCCTGCTGAACAGGGCTTATACCCATCTGGAGCAGGCCGGCAGCAGCATGAGAGTCATGTTTTTTTTGACTTTTCTAGTGCTTTTAAACACCGTCCGACCCTGCCCTCCTGAGGACTAAGCTGCTGGACATGCAGCTGGATGCTCCACTGGTGGCCTGGATCACCGACTACCTCACACGCCGCGGCCACAGTATGTGAGGCTGCAGAACATCTCATCAGACCCAATTGCGAGCAGCACGGGGGTTCCTCAGGGAACGGTCCTGTCTCCATTCCTGTTCACACTATTCACCTCGGACTTCAGATACAGCTCACCGTCCTGCCATCTGCAGAAGTTCTCAGACGACTCTGCCATCGTGGGCTGCATCAGCAGAGATCAGGAGGCCGAGTACAGAGGAGTAGTGGACAGGTTTGTGGAATGGTGTGACCTAAATCATCTCCAGCTTAACATCACAAAGACTAAGGAGCTGGTGATTGATTTCAGGAAGCACAGGCCCAATCCCAACCCAGTCAGCATCAGGAGCACTGAGGTGGACATCGTGGAGGACTACAAATACCTCGGCGTCCACCTCGACAATAAAATGGACTGGGTAAAGAACACTCATGTTTTTTACAAGAAGGGTCTGAGTCGACTTTATCTTCTCAGGAGACTCAGATCCTTTAACGTCTGCAGAACCATGCTGCAGACGTTCTACCACTCAGTGGTGGCCAGCGTCATCTTCTACGCTGTAGTGTGCTGGGGCAGCAGGGTGAAGGCAGCCGACGCCAACAGACTTAGGAAACTCATCAGGAAAGCAGGTTCTGTCCTGGGAGTGGAACTGGAGTCTCTGGTGGAGGTGACGGAGAAAAGGATGCTGAGGAAGCTCCTTAGCATCAGGAACAACAACTCCCATCCCCTGCATGCCACCCTGGAGACCTGCCATAGCACCTTCAGCCGTAGACTGAGACCACCGAGGTCCACCACAGAACGTCACAGGAGGTCTTTTCTTCCTGTGGCCATCAGACTCTATAACTCCTCCCCCTTCTGCTTGAGGGACAGATGATAATGCAGGACTGTGTAAATGACTGTAAATAACAATACTATGTGCAATAACTCACCATAAGGAACTTTAACATGTGCAATATACGTAAATAGCAATATCATAGCAGTAAATAGCAATATTATTATAACAACATTATGTGCAATAAGACACCACAGAGGACCGCTTAATATGTGCAATATCTTGCCTGCTGATGTCAGTCTAAGTTGCTTTTTGTTTTCTGTGCACTTCCTGTAATTTTTTTTGAACATTGTTGTTGTAATTTTTGAGCAATACCTGGCACAAGAATTTCCTTCGGGATAAATAAAGTTTTATCTTATCTTATCTGTCTTATCTTATAAGCGTACACCCCCCTCAGACGAAGAACCAGGCCCACCACAAGGACAATCACAACCTGGCCCGACCATGCACTTCCAGAGCTCCAGGACTATTATTTCCTGTTATTTGAACATCAGGGGCTGGATACTTTCACAGACCCGGTATTGGACTACATCAAGTTCTGCATTGGGAATGTGACTGTAGAAAGAAACACCAAGAAAGCTGCCGGCCCAGACGGAGTTCCAGGCAAGGTGCTCAAAGCGTGCGCCCCTCAGCTCACCCCCACCTTCACCAGGATCTTCAACACCTCCCTGGCCCAGGCAGTGGTCCCGTCCTGCCTGAAATCAGCCACCATAATCCCGGTGCCGAAGAAGTCTCCCGTCACCAGCCTGAATGATTACCGTCCAGTGGCCCTCACCCCGGTAATCACCAAGTGCTTTGAGAGACTAGTTCTTCACCACATAAAGAACCACCTCCCCCGAGACTTCAACCCCTTCTAGATTTCCTTATCGGGCAAACAGATCCACTGAGGACGCCATCGCTGTAGCTCTGCACTCTGCTCTGAACCACCTGGAGCAACAGCAGAGCTACGTCCGGATGCTCTTTGTGGATTACAGCTCTGCCTTCAACACAATAATCCCAGACATCCTCATCACCAAACTGAGCAGCATCGCCCCTCCCCCACATGTGCCTGGATCAAAGACTTTCTTTCCAACCGACCCCAGACTGTGAGACTCGGCCCCCACCTGTCCTCCACCCGCATGCTGAGCACCGGCTCTCCTCAGGGCTGTGTGCTGAGCCCCCTCCTGTACTGCCTGTACACCAACGACTGCAGTCCGACCCACAACAACAACCTCATAGTGAAGTTCGCTGACGACACTACGGTGGTCGGACTCATCTGGAAGGGGGATGAGGCCGCCTACAGAGAGGAGGTCCTGAAGCTGACAGCCTGGTGTTCAGAGAACAACCTGCTCTGAACACCAGGAAAACCAAGGAGATCATCGTCGACTTCGTCAACATCATCAACCTGGTCTGAGAATGTCACTGCCATCACCAAGAAGGCTCAGCAGCGACTGCACTTCCTGAGAGTCCTCAGGAGATCCAACCTGGACTCCAACCTGCTGCTGACCTTCTACCGCTCATCCATCCAGAGCCTGCTGACGTCCTGGACTACAGTCTGGTACGGCAGCTGCACCACCCATCCCTGTCGGGCATTTACACTTCCCGCTGCCTCAGCAGAGCCACTAACATCATGAAGGACAGCTCCCACCCCGGCTCTGACCTGTGTGACCTGTTGTCCTCAGGAAGACTCTACAGGCTCATCAGCACAGCCCATGTATCATCCACACTACATCCACCACACCCATCACTGACATCTGAGCATAGCTTCTGAGCTGTGAATAAAAACTAACAGAGCAAAGTCAATGAACTTATAAAAAATTTTTTTTATAAAATTATTCTTCGTTATAAGTTGATGTATATTTCTTTCTTTTGTGTTTCCCTTAACGTTAATAGGGATACAGTGTTATACAGAAGTGTACTTATAACAAATTTATATTTTTTTATGTACATTTTAACCTCAAAGTTGACCCACAGTCTCTGCTTTAACATTAGCCCTCATCGTTTCTATGTGCCTAACTAACCATACATTGGCTTTTTTAAAAAATCATTTTGAAAGACTTGATATTTTAATTTTTCGAGTGTTACACGACTATTCAAATGAATTAATCAACCCAGTTAGGCAAGCTTACCGTGGGTGAGTTTCATCAATGTTCATCTCGTAGAGATTCTTCTTAGCGTCTGTATCATAGAGCCGTACTGTGCCAACACCACTGCCTAATAGCAACTGAGCACACACACACGCACACACACACACAGTGAACAGTGTTTAATGAAAGTAAACAGTCTCAGTTTCACTGTTAGCTGCTTATTGGCTTCAGCAGTGTGATGACTGTAGGTGACAATGTAAAATGCAAAGTGCTATTCCCATTGCAAGTTTTAAGTGCTATTACAGATTTAATAAATGTTATTCCTAGTCTTACCAGTCTGTCTGGTTTGGTGGCCCACTCGAGAGACAGCAAAGGAGACTTAGACATGATGGTGGCTTTGGTCTGCATGATGGGATTGAACGACCACACCTGAGGAGGAAGCAGGGCAGTGGAAGACATTTTTTTAATTAATCTATCTGTAAATTTTTACCTTTCCATGCTTTCATGTTTCCCTTTCCAAAAGGAATATGAAGAGAGAATAAAAGTCACCTTTATGACTCCATCTACATCCAAACTAGCAACCCGGCGACCGGAGCTGTCAACTCTGGAAATCAGACGAGGCAGGACAGAAGGAAAACAGTGAAAGTTGTTTCAGTTTCAGGTTTTCTTTTTGCCTCGTCTTACTTCATTGTGCTCAGAGCAGACCTGCAGTGCATGATGGATGAGTGGTGTTCTCCATACTCCTCCTGACTGAGTTTGATGAAAGGCTGTTCTACAGATAGACTGGTTCCACTTGTTTTGTTGTTCAAGGAATCCAGATGTTCTCTGAAAGTCTCTACAGGAGGCTCGACATCTCCTGCCTCCTCTTTTTTCTCCGGCGTCTGAGAACAACGTGGGAACAAAAGCAAGGTGGTTTCTATTGATTAGACCACGAAACTGATTTGTGTATGATATAGAACTTTTGGACATTTTGGACTTTGATGCTTTAAAAAATAAAATACTATGAAATGTGACCCTTCTTACATAAACTTCAATCAAACTTTCACTGCTACAAAAGCTAATAATTTCACAAAGAATTATGTTGTGTAATTAAATTAAACTGAGTTACGTGCAAAAATCAAGGTGTCTAAATAATAAAAGTGACTGAAAAGAGTCACTTTTTTTGACATTTTGAGCAACAGGCCTTTTTACCTTTTCCTTACATGTACTAAGTAGATCTAGAGAATGTAGCTGGAGAACCCTCAAACACAACAGCTGTGTGTGTGTATTAAACAGGTGTATCAGTCATTGAAATACCTGGGCAAGGGGTTTGGAGAAAAGCTCCTTTCTCTCTTTTTCGTGTTCCTGGATTCTCTTGTGCCTGGCAGTCTGGTTTGCCACCGGGTTTGTTGGCTGCTGGGACTGGTTATTAGCAGATTCACTGGTCACTGACTGGCTGGAAGCTGACTTCACTTCCTTTGCCTGACCTGCCTCTTTAGACTTTGTAGACTATAACAGCAACAAAAAAAACCCATTCCAAAATCAATTCTCATTCTGTTTAGATGCTACATTGTTGACTGTAAAGTAGGGTTAAACGATAACTATCGGGCCGATAACAGGAAATTATGACGTCATCCCGATAAATCCGATATCACGACGAATAGCCCCGATAACATATATATTTCTGTCAACACAGCAGTGCCTCGCTCCCTCTGAGCCTTGAATGACCGGCAGTGAATGTTATGTTCAAGTAACGTCAGCATAATCAAAAAAACGATTACTGAATAAGGAAAATCTAGAATACCCCCTCATGCCAGAAAACAACTCGTTAACTTGGTCATAATTTTAGTAGTTGCTGACTTGAATTGATATTCGCAGTATTTTCCCTCACGTTACACATAAAAAAGAAAAAAATAGAAAAGGTTGAAAGAACGACTAGCAAACGAGGAAACGTGGGAATTTACGTTACACCTTGAATGCAACCTGCATTGTGCTGATCACAACAAACATGGCGGCGTGGAACTTCGTTAAAGTTTCAGAAGAAGATAGTTTGGTGGTTATTTGTGACGAATCCTCTAAGTGAATTCTACGAGGAGGGAAGCACAAGCTTTAATACGTAAAACCTGATCAGACACCTACAACATAATCACTTCCATGGAGTTTTGAAATCGCGCTAACGTGAGCTAACGGAAGCTAATGCTAACGGGCGCAAGCTAGCAGCGGTCTCCCCTCTCCTCTCCCTCATTCCTCTCATCTAAAGCTTCCATGAGATTAAAAAATAAAAACTACTGAACCTCATTTACTTTAATTAAAGGTATTAATGTAAATGGAATCACAAGCCAAAATCATTTAAATGTTAATCTTTTTCAGTTTGTAATTCTGATGCATGTATTTCCATCAGTTCAAGGAGCCTTTATTTTTTATATCAGTCAGTAATGAACCTTATTTAAGTTAATGTGGGATATCAAATAGGTTTGTTTGATAGCTTTAAGAAAATGTTTGAGAGGCTTGACAATAGTTTTTCATTGGAAAAAATAAATATCTGTTCATATAAAAAGTCGAAACTATTTTTGGTTTTGTTCATAGTATTGATGTAATGATCTTAGGTATATGTGTGTGTTATCGGTATCGGCCTTTAGGAGCTGAAAGTTATCGGTATCTGTATTAAAAAACAGTTATCGTGCATCCCTACTGTAAAGTTAAACTGTCCACATCGACCAGCACCGCGAGAAGCTTTGTGACATGTTTTTGAAGAGCAAATTCAATTTCCTTCAACGCGGTCCACATTAGTTAATTTGGATGGCATTAATTTGAAATCTAGTACAACTAGGAAAATTATTTAAATTATTCTTGACCGTAATTTGTTCATTAATATACTCAAAATTAGGAATATTATGTCTTGGAGATGATAAAGAAAAACATCTCCGTGAAGGTATAACTTCAAGTTTGAACTACTGCATGTAATGTATTTACAGGCTTATAGGGATTTACTGGAACCAAAATGTTTTTGTATGAGTTTTAATGAAAATGAGCTGTATTGACTGTATTTTCACTGAGAATTAGTAGATTATATCTTTGCTTCTCTTCACTGTCTTTCTGTTGATTCTAGAGCATATTAAAATTTTTCTCCTTACATATAAAATCATTAATGACCAAGCACCATTGCATCTTAAAGATTTCATTGTGCCACAATGTCTTATAAGAGCACTTCACTTTCAGATGGTTCCAAGAGTTTCCAAAAGTGGAATAGGAGCAGAGCCTCCAGGTGTCAGGCTTCTCTCCTTTGGAGGCAGCACCTAGCTTGAAGATTTGGCGTCCACTTGTTTCCTTAGTAAGGTAACTTTAAACAAATGAGCATTTTACAAATATCGTTCTACAGAGTCGGGCTATTGAGTTTGATCATAACTGGACTGAACTGGATTGTTTTCTTGCATCACACTCCTGGGCTGCATCTTCCCACCTGATTGACTGACGGATCTTTCCTGCCAGCTGCTGCCTGGGTTTGTGACAACCCAGAGGTCATCTGGGGGGGTTTCCCTGGAGTGCGTCGGCCCTGTGGTAAGAATGAAGAGAAGAAGTTTCTGGAAGGAGTTGTGGTGGCGCTGATAGCTCGTTGGCTTGACACCAAGTCCCTATGGCAACAAGGGAAAGAGAGAAAACAATAATCAGGGAGAATTAACAAATAAATTAAATTCAGTACAAAACCCCTTAAAGTTAAAGGTAAAAAGGGGGCGTAATATCTGACGACAAAGCTTGGAACACTTCCCTTCGTTTCATATGAAAATTTAATGTAATAATCTGCTTTTGAAAATAATATAGAGCCTGTCAACAAAATATTTTTTCTTTCAAAGAAAAAATAAACTAATTTTTCTGACATTTCCTCTGGATATTGAGAAGACTTAAATCTGATTTAATCTATAAACTAAACCTTACAGTACCACTGAGTTGCATCATTTTTTACAAACCATGCTATGGCAGTAAATGTACATGATCATTTTCTTTCTACCTCATTCAAAATCAATTCAACTGCTGAACCACTTTACCTCCAAGTCTCTCACTTCCTCTGAGATTGACTCAATTACTACCTCTGTATGTTTAAAGTAATAAATGTCATAACATCTAGCTCTTGCCATAACCAGAACCCTTGTGGATAGGGAGTTGTTTTTTTTTTAATCATCAAAGAGAAATCATATTTTTACAGTATAAATTGGAAATAAATAAATATATACATAAACAGATTAAAAATGAGTCTACAAATTGCTGGAAAGTTGGTCTGGGGTGGGATGGCTGAAATCTCCAGAGATTACAATTAATGCATGTCATTGTTCTTTGTTGCCTGTAGCCTGGTAACAACTGAGACTGTGGAGGAAATTTTTATTTGGTTTATTCATCTTGTAATTTTGTTTATTTTATTTGTCTTTAACAATATGTTTAAAAGTGATTTATCTTTCTTAACAAGACCAATACACATCATAATGTGTGACAAAGGCAGCTCGGGGGGCAGCTGTGAGTCATTGATCAAGGAGACACAGCAGGGGTCAGCTGTGATTTTGAATAAACATTCCTAAATTCAACATCAAGTAAATAACTTTTTGATCAAGGAATTGTGTAACGTCCCTAAATTCAATCAGTCTGTTTTAAGACAAACGTCCCTTTGCCTTCACCACTACCTGCTGTGAATCACTCTGTATGCAAAAACCTGTAAAAGAATCAACACCTTTTGTCTTGGTATAAAAGAAAACCCTCATCTCTGTCTGACAGAGTCCTCATTCAAAATTATCTGTAATGCTGACTGACTGCTCTCCTTATGCTGCATAAGTTTGTTTCTTTTATCTAATAAATTCTATTTTGATTTTCTCATCAAGATCGGATCTTATTTTTTCCACAAGAAGACAGTAGTATCACCTGCAACACTCGGGGGTTTCACAGGTGAACCCTCTCAGTAGATAACATGGATAACATCATGTTCAGGGGCACAGACACTCCTTTACAGCAAAATGATCTGTTGTCAACAAGCGTTGCAGTCCCTGCTCTCCTGGAGCACATGCAGACTACACAGTTTTAAGCCTAATCTGCCAGTCACACTGGTTGCTTACTGGTTGGAGGTAAAGCGGCAGATGGATGGCACTTGATTGTTAAGTGTGAACCTCTCAGAATTGTCAAAGATGCTCGCAGGTCCGTTGAAGAGCCGTTGCCGATGGTCAACGAATGTTTAACATGCCAAATATCTGGAGCCGCTGGGCGACTCCCCGTTTGAGCTTCAGCCACCGTGGAAGGCATCAGGTGAGGAAGGGAACCCCAACAGGAAACCCATGAAGCAAGGGGGGAAACGTAACCTGCCATACCACAGTACAAGCAGGAAGCTACTTTTTCCATGACAAAGTATTGTTGACTTACCTTCAACCGTATGGTCTGGACAGTCCCTGCTGCCTGCGGGTTTTAAACCTCTCCTTCAAGTCATAACCAAAAGCAGCTTTCTCAACTTGTTTCTTGCCTCAGATCATTTTAAAACAGTCAACTTCTCTTTTGGGTGTGGTCATGCCTCTTTCCTGCATGTGTTTTACATCACATGGCTCATAGACCATACTGTGACTCGAGCCACGGTCGGATCATATATTGACCCTCCATCATAGATCAATTACATAATGTGAACTGAAAAATGACTTTAAGACTCCCAGTTACAAAATAGACATGTCGATGAAAAGCCAATGGTTGCGCTAAAGAACTAAAATCTTTCTTTTATAGAGCTATTTTACCTTAGTAGACTTACACAATAAACTTATATTTGCTAGTGCAGTAGTTATTGCATGTTGTTCGCCTGCCTTGGTGGGTTTCCTTTCAAAGAGACCTAGATTATAAACTGCCCTTGGGTTTGAATCTGAAAGGTGGTTGTCTGCCTCTCTGTGTTAGTCCTGTGATGTGTCAGCAAACTCTGCTGGGTGGAGCCTGTATCTAATCTAATGAGAACTAGGATGTACCAGTAACCCTGAACAGGATAAAGCAGGTACAAAAAAATAAATGGATAGATGGAATTGTTACATTTCACTTGTAACTTTTCACTTTTTTTAATGAATTTTTTCACTTTGAAAATTCATTTAAAAAATATCCTTTTCAGCATGTTGAACTGTCAAAATGTGTGCTGTAGTCCTACAGCAAGCTGAGCAGAAGTAATAAAAGCAAATAGTGATATTGCTCAGCAAGAAAATGGGTTTTATCTGCTTCCTCATTAGGCAACGTACCTACTTGAGAGAAAATAGTATTAAAATGTCTCAGAATAGCTGATGTGAGGTACCTAATGACACTGAGATGGAGTCACACAGGCACATGACCACTGCCTTGTGAGGGGCCAGTTGACTGGTCAGCTGAAGGCATAAAACGTTAATTATCCCAACTGCCCTTTTTTAATTACCCACCTAATCCCCAAGATGGATTGAAACTGATTTTTCAAGTGTTTGAGAAGAAGACAGTACGAAGACTGCAGTATGACACAAGTTTGGTACTGTACACATTGTTTGCATTTCCATTGTCAAAAGTTGGAAAGGGTACCAAAATAACTGATCTGTACCATCCTACAGAAAATCAAAAAATGGAAGTGGTTCAACTGGATGGACGCCATCTACGACCCAGATCAGTGAGTGCAGGAAGAGAGATACTGACCTCTGATGCAGACCATCAGTACTCATCTGTACTGTCTGGAGGAAACTAGGAACTGGTTTGTTTGATGCAGGGGGGGTTAAAGGAAGATCAAAACTTTGAGGGGAAAAGGAAGATGTTCTTTGCACCTGGGTTTGTCTTTCAAATACCTGTAGGCCTTTCACAGATCTACTTCACAATGTCTTTAAAAATGTGATAAGTAAAGCCTTCTTCTCTTAAACTGTGGATGAGAAGAAAGCATTTGTAAAAAGTCACTTAAATGTATTCTTAAAACTTCTGTCCATAAACAGCCCGACTCTCTTGTTTACTCTTACTTAATAAACTGCAAATTCATTTCATATTAAGCTTTAAATGTCTTGTTTATCAACCTGGTCTGCAGACTTATACTAATTAGTGAAAACCTCAAGTAATTTTGTAAAAATAGATTATACTGACAAGAAATAACAATTCATCAGGTGAATTGTTTATTTGGCAACATCAGACGCATCACGGTATACAATGTAAGCGCTGTAACAGTATAAATAGTTAAGCATTACCTATAAATTAGTTAAAAGTTCTTTAAATATGTTTTCTAATACACAAAGCAACAGTTTTGTTTCACTGAAGTCTCCAATAAAAGGACCACACTAATCCTTCTACACACACCTGACATCACAGGTAAGGCTGAGTAGTTACCAAACATACTGAGCAACAGGCCAGCCACACTGATCTAAATTCACTTGTTCCTGCGTGCATGGTAACAAATGATTAAACTAAAAAAAAAAAATTTTCAAAAACAAAACACTGAAGCCCAGTCTGACAGAAATTCTGCTCTGATAAATAAAAACTGCCTTTAGCTTTAAGAGTGCTTCCATCGCCAAGTAACAGTAAAAGACTAAATAAATAAAAAGATGATGTGGATGTTCAGAGGTTCTAGGGGTGCTATTCTTGTTGCAGAAAAACAACATTGGCATGCTGCTCTTCACACACTTTGTGATGTGTTGCCAACGGCCCTCATGTTGAGACCAGAGGAAAGATTTCAGAGGACAAAGCAATTTGTTTCACAATGCTTCTTACTGAGTATTAATACAGAGCCATCTAAAGTTTTACGTTCATTGTCATAACTTAAACACAGGTTAGTGCATCTGAAAAGTAATTTGAACAATCCATCTAAAGTATGGCAGTCATCTCAGATCAGTGGGACACTTGAGCCTGATAAATTCTTTGATTTAGAGCATCAACATATCAACCATGTTTTAAACCAACACAATGCAAATTAAAAACTGAGAAAATGGTTCATTTTTGTTGCCCCAGGAGTAAAGACAGAGATGTTAGTAGCTCACAGCTCAGTGTCTCCCAGTCGGTCCATGTTCTGGACATACGGTGGCAGTTTGTGGAGGATCATCTCATCTCCGTCTCTCTGATCTCGGCTCTCTATCTGCAGGGTAAACAACTAGAACCAAACAAGACAGGAATGTAGAAATTATATATATACATACATATATATACATACATATATACATACATATATATATATATAGATATATATATATACACATATATATATATATATATATATATATATATATATATATATATATATACACATACATACATGTATATACATATATATATATATATATATACATACATGTACAGTTAGCCCAAATATTCATACCCCATGAAAAATTGCTATTTCATATTTTTGTCTATGAAAAGAAGGACTGAGAAAAGTTTGGTTTCAGCAATGTTAGTTATGGCAGATACAAACCAATACACCAAATTTGGTTCTGTTGACTTAAATATTACCTAATCACATTGAGCTTTTATGCAGGTCCATAATATTCATACCCCTGATGATCATAGAATGATCCTGAGAGGCTATTTTTAGGGTGTCAAAACTAGGGGTCATCATATGAATGTCACACCCATAACCCACTAACCTTTTGCAGACCCCTTTGTACATATACAGCGACTCTGTGGATTCATTCTCACTTCATGGTCAACAGTCAAACATTGACATGGCGAAGAGAGGAACTGAGTAGACCTGCGGTTGCGAATTGTGAATGCACACAAGGATGGTAAAGGCTATAAATCTATAGCAGTAATTTCAAGTGCCAGTGGCTACAGTACAAGCATATCACCAAGTTCAAGAAGTTCCACACTGTAGAGAATCTCAGGGGCGTGGCCGGACCAAAGATGACACCAAGATTGTCCAGAAAGTCGTAAGAGAGGTCAGCAATAATCTAGGATCACCACCAAAGCTATCCTGAAAAATTAAGCGACTCTGGATCAAATATCAAGAGACACTCCAGCGCACATTGCACAAGGAGGGCCTCCGTGGATGCCGACCAAGGAAGACTCCACTCCTCCATCCTAGACATGTAAAAGCCAGACTAGCCTTTGCAAAAGCATCTCGACAATGATTCAAGCTTTTGGTCGTCGATGCTCTGGTCTGATGAGACAAAAATGGAGCTTTTTGGCCACAGGGATGTGGCCTTCGTTTGGAGAAGAAAAGGTGAAGCGTTCCAACCAAGAATACAGTCCTGACAGTCAAGCAGGTGGTGGAAGCATTATGCTTTGGGGATGTTTCTCCGCCAGTGGGGCCTGGCAATCTCATCAAAGTGAGGCATCATGAAAAAGGAACAGTACATCGAGATATTTGAGGAAAACATCAAGCAGTCTGCAGAAAAACTTGATCTGGGGCAGCAGTGGATCTTTCAGCAGGACATGATCCTAAACACACAGCGAAAGTAGTCAAAAAATGGTTCAAGGACAATAATGTGAATGTTTGGAGTGGCCAAGCCAGAGCCCAGACTGAACCCGATTGAAAATCTGTGGAGGGAGCTCAAGACAGAGTTTCAGCAAGAAGACCTTCTAATCTCAAGGAGTTGGAGACCTTCTCAAAAGAGGAATGGGCAAAATCCCTGCTGAAGTCTGAGAAACCTGATCAGCAACTACCGAAATCGTTTGCAAGCTGTCATTGCAAATAAAGGCAATGCCATTGATTATTAATCATGGGGTATGAATGATTATGGACATGCATAAAACGCAAAATTTTGATTATGTATCCTTTGTGTCAACAGCAAAGACATCAAATTTGGTGTACTGGCTTGAATCTGCCATAATAAAATGGATTGAAACAAAATCTTCTCAGTCCTTCCTTCATTAACAGAAATAGAAATTAGCAACTCATAGGGTAGAGATAGATTGAGCTTATATATACATATATAGATATAGATATATATAAGATATATAGAGATATCTCTATATATATATATATATATATATATATATATATATATTATATATATATATCATATATATAGATATATAATACATATATATATATCATATATACATACATATATATATATATATATACATACATACATACATACATACATACATACAATATATTGAACATTAAATAAGATGACTAATATAAATCATGTGAATGGTGTTATCCTTACCAACTGACGGAGCTGTTCATTCTCTTCATTCAGGCTGGTCATCTTCTGGACTTCAGCATCAAAGCTGAGCAGCACCGGTTGAGGTGGAGATCAGTTAAAGATGGCAAACCAGTAAAAGGAAAATTCAAACAACAAACAAATAGTTTTCCCATTAATGTCTTTTTAAGTTGTGCATTTGAAAATTGTTAATGGAAACTACAGAAACTCAAAAGAAATCTTCAAATTTGCAAGAGTGTTTTATGCTCATTTTAGTGCCTATTTGCTCTTTTCTAATGAATTCCCACATGGTTTTGACATTCATATGTAGTTTGCATGTCAGAAAGAGTCCCAATCAGTTCAACTCATAGTAGCATTTTTACCAACAACACTAGAGCTTCCCATGCTCTAGGTGTGGATAATAGGTGACTGTCTTCTAAAAGCATCCCTGTTGTTTTGTTTTTGTTTTTTCTCTTTGTCTTCAATGTTTGACACAATTTTTATATTATTTTGCTTTCTTCCTCTGAACAGGAAACTGATCCAACTGTATGCATGGTTTGCACTCAGTGCTTGGGCTGAATGCAGTGAACTACAGATGGATACAGTGGATTCTTCAGACTAGACAAGATGACAAAATTAAAGCTGAAAATTCCTCTCAAACAGACATGGAAACCATAAACTGACCGTTCACTCCATGTTTCTACTTGGAGAGAAATAAAATGGCCAGTATACGCTGACATAAATGAAGGTTAGTCAGTAGGAATGACCAAAGCAAAGTAACAAGGATGTTCTTTAGAGCCAACAGAGTGTAAATGGTGTGTGAAAACTGCTAGTGTTTGGTTTATCTGTTCAGGGTTACTGTGGAAACATGATGGTGCAGCACGGTGAACATAATGACATCTAATCAGGTTACAAACATGAAATCAAAGTTTAGTTTCTTTGACTTCAGCAGAAGGATATGCATACACTGGAAAAGGACTGACAGGAAGTTGTGCAGTGAAACCAGGAAGGTGTCGGCCCACTGGCGGGAGAAATATGGAGAGAAGGCAGGGTTCTGCTCAGGGTTAGGGATAAATGCCAGGATGAACCAGTCGCGCCACTCGGCCTGACCCTGCAGCTCCAACGCCTGCTTCTGAAAAAACTCCTGGGTCTTCTCCAAGTTTCCTTTCTGGAAGGATGAAAAACAGCTTATAGATCAAGTTGTTGTTGTTTTTTTTTTTTGTTTTTTTTTAAAGATTTTGTGGGCTATAGTTGTTTATTGACAGTGAGAGAGAAAGAAAGCACATAGAAAGAGGCGGTTGACATGCAACCTTGACTTTTAAATGATGTTCTGCCTCAGAAATGTACAGCAGGGTATGTTTAATTTTTCTGAAAGGTATTACCTGGATGGTGTTGACGACATAGTATCTATAAAGGCTTGTTCTGAGTTTACTAACTGTGGATCTGTAAACATCCTCCAGTCTGCAAAACAGACGCCTGTCAAGATACAGCCAGTATTCCTTCAGACCGAAGAGGTCAAAGCTCTGGACAAACTGCTGTAGCTGATCAATGATCTTATCCACCTGGAGAAGCAGGTACAAATATTACTGTTTTTAGTATCTTCATCTCTCAAAGAGACCAGTGCAACACTAGCAGAGGAATACATTTCAGGTAAAGCTAATTCTGCACATATTTACTCTGAGGCCTTTCTCCTTGTCAGCTTTTATCTCACTATCCAGATTTTTGAGCGTGCTGGTGAAGCCGCGGTAGATCAGGTACTCCCTCACATGTTCGTCAGTCCGTTCCACTGCAGACCCCATTACAGCTTCTCTACCTGCAAGGTGGAACACAGTCCAGCGTTTAAAAACTAAAAAAAATAAAAAACTGTCATACACAATGGCTGTCCTGTTATTTTCAAGACAGTCCGCTGTTCTCCAGGTGTGCAAATAAAAATAGATGGAAGCCAGAATAACGAGCTGAGGTCAGTAGAATAATGTGTTCCCAGCCAGGTTGCTATAATCCTTCTGCTCAGGTTTCCTTATGAGCAGACTCTCTGCCACAGAGGTTGCAGTGCCAATGTTGGTTCTTACAACTCTGTAGAGGACTTCAGTGGTTCTAGAACAATCTTTCTAACCTCCCTGACTGTTGATACTTACCCAGTTATGTACTTTGATTGTAAGCCAATTCGAGCAAGATTTCTACTGTTTTCAAACTTCTCCGTGTCAGAGCTATTGAAGCTGATGGCAGAATAGTTTTTATACCCTTTCCCTGATCGATACTTGAGTCTCCGCCCCCTAAGAATTTTTAAAATCCTCATTTTTTAAATTTATTTATTTACCTTGGACTTCAATATCTTGGCTTTGTACAGGTTTACATCTGAATACTGAAATGCTGCAGTCATAGTATTAATTTATCATTCTGCAACTCAGTTTTAAAATCAACTGTTGTATTTTGAGATCCAGAAGATTAGATGATATACATGATGTGCGTATATATATATATGTATATATATATATATATATTAGAGCTGGGCAGTTTAACACGTTATTATCGCATTACACATTGATTTATTAACACCATCAGTTGTCACCTTCTCATTCAGCTTCTTATGGTTTTGTAGCCCATTCCAGCCTTGTGGAGTTCAACAACTTTGTCCCTGACATCTTTTGACAGCTCTTTAGTCTTGCCCATGGTGGAGATGGTGGAGTATTATTGAGTCTGTGGGCAGATGGCTTTTTATACAGGTGACTATTTGGAACAGGTGTCTCTCATGCAGGTAATTACTTCAGTGAGATTAGGAGTATACCAGTGGTCTGTGGGAGCCAACACTGGTCAAGGTCTGTTGGGAATCAAATACTTATTTACCTCAATGACTTGCAATTAATTTTTATTTCTCAATATTCTTTCTATAACTGTTAAAATAAAGCTGCCTGAGACTGTTTATTTATTTCTTAGTATGACAACTGCCAAAATCAGTGGGGGATCAAATACTTAATTCCTCCACTGTACATATACACTATATATATATATATGCGAGCACATACATACATATAGACATATATATTATGTGTGTTTTCGTGTGTGCATATATGTATAGCATATGATAAAGGCTTTTTTTAATTGGTAAAACTCTGTACTAAATTTTCTTTCCTTCAACCAAACCCCATTCAAACATTACAAGTAAAACTACTAAAAAGAAAAGTCACATTCTTGCTCCACCTCAGCAAACAATATCCACGCTCAAAAAAAAAAAAAAGAAAGAAAGAAAGAAAAGAAATAAAACGGGTTAGGGTAAAGTGGCCCAGACAATCCAATTAGTTACTTTTTTCAGTCATCTTTACTAAATTTAGTAGAGTTCTAATCACATGTGGTGGATTATCTTCATATTTACGTACCTCCGTTTACAGTGGAAATCCAGTGAAATTAGATTTATTCGGGGTTTTTTAAAAAAACACCCGCGAAACGGACTATACACAAGCAGAATTTAAGTATGATCCTTTTTAGATTCGGATGGCTTCCAAAACACTCCGTTTCTCTTCTGTCATATTTCCAGTGCAATAAAAATATTTGACGAAATCTCTTCCTGTTTCCTCTGCCTCCTGACAATCACGTGACACACTCACGTGATGACGTCTTTGAAAAGTACGCTCATTAGTTTGAAGCGCCATCTGCTGTCATGTGACCATCCTTCCCATCTTTCCATGTATCAGGAAGCCAGGACCATAGGACACTGTCCCAGCTGTCACACAATATATATTTGAATCATTACATTTATAACCATTATACAGTTTATGATCAGGAATTGGTTTTAAATTGGGAAATTTAACCGGGAAGTGTTTGCCATAAATGTTTTTTAAACGAATACTGTGCCATAATCTCCTGATATTTTTTAATTATTTCAGACTGTGTAGGATTTTATGGTTTAAGGAATTAATGCCATTGATGAACTAGTCATCGGCTTTTTAACAATGCAAGGTTGAAATAAAAATGTTACTGCAGTGTTTGAATGACACTATTCAAAATATCCTCATCTGATTTGCAATAAGCAGAATAGGCTATATCTAGTCTATAAAAAATGAAAACATAATATAATTAGATTCTAAAGAATTCTATTACTAATTCTAATACTCTGTTCTAAAGAATCTTAGATTCTAAAACAACGCAGATGTGTCACGAGGACACTACGTCACGACGCTGAACGGACGGACTCAGAGACTGTTACCATGGTGACACGTTGCCTAAACAAGACGCTCAGATCAATAGAAATAACATTAAAAAAGAAAAAAAAAGGAGAAAAGAAACCGTGGAGCAACAGGAGAAGGACAACGTGTCCGACATGCAGGAGAAGATAATAAGTGAGGACTTCGAGGAGACAAAGATGGCGGCTGCAGAACAACACATCGAGCCTGTTCTGGAGGCGGTGGAGGATTTTCTGAGGAATTTCCTCCGCAGAACCGGCCTGAGCCGGACTCTGGGCAGCTTCGAGACGGAGTGTTACGGGTCAGCCCAGAGACTCCTGACCACGGCGGCAACAGAAACGACCGCCATCTTGTTCGTCCCGGACGCTCTCACACACAGGCAGCTGCTCCAGAGAGAGCTGGATTCGGTCCGGAGCGAGACGGTTCTGCTGCGGGAGGAGCTGCTGGCAGCAGCGGGGAGCCTGGTGAGGATGCACGGGGAGAAGGACTTCCACCAACTACAGGCCCGACTTGTTGCAGAGCAGAAAAACGCGCTAATGGACGACTTCAGACGACTGAAGGGACACTTGGACTCCTACGAGCCGGTTCTGGGCCAGCTGAAGAAGAAGTACCAGGCGGCCCAGAGGCAGGAAGTTCTCATTAGTTTACAAAAACACAGAGTTCAAAACACCGCGCATCCAAGTTTGAATCAGGAGAGAAACAAAGTAATGAAAGAGAGCAGTAGTTGTGATAAATCAGCAGGAAAGAGTGGACCGTTGAAGGACTCAGAGTTCCCCGTCTGCAGAACCCTTCCCCGGGATCATCTGGTTTCTGAACAAGGTCAAACCTCCAGCTCCTTCAGGCTGACCCGGTCCATCAGAGCCCACCAGCTGCCAGTCAGCTGCGTGGCCCCCCATCCACTAGAACCGAGCCTGGTCTCCGCCAGTGAGGACCACAGCTGGAGGCTGTGGGACATGGCAGGAGACAGGGTAAGACACATTTCTGTGGGACATGGCAGGAGACAGGGTAAGACACGTTTCTGTGGGACATGGCAGGAGACAGGGTAAGACAAAAACCAGAGGGAATGAAACACTGGTAGAGCTGGGTGATACTCGGAATTTTGGTATCGATCCGATACAGTGCCAGTATCGCCAATACCAATACCGATACTTTTTCATATTAAGCTTAATCTATCATGAAACTGCTGACGTTTGGCATTTTTGTGATTTTCATCTTTGGATTATTTTGTTAAAACCTAGGATAACATTTCATCAAACTTTATAGGTGACAGCAAAATACTTTATTATCACAATTAACATTTTTGTGTAAATATTGATTGGAGTTACATTGTTCTGTTAATGTTTTTTCTTTTTTTTTCTTTTTTTTCTTCTTTTCATTTTTTCCCTTTTCTTTCTTTTCTTTTTTCTTTATTATTTTTTCCCCTTTTTCTTTTCTTTTTTTTCCTTTTCTTGTTTTGTCTTTTTTCCTTTTTTCCTTTTTTCTTTCTTTTCTTTTTCTTTTTTCCTTTTTTCTTTTCTTTTTGGTCTTTCTTTTTTCCTTTTCTTTTTTCTTTCTTTTTTTTTTTTCCTTTTTCTTTTTCTTTTTTTTCTTTTTTCTTTTTTCTTTTCTTTTTTCCCTTTTTTTCCCTTTTGTCTTTCCTGTATGTTTCCTTAATGTCTTTTCTAAGTGGGCGGGCCTGGGGGGAGGGGCCAGACTAAATCTACCTGCATGCTTGTTTGGCCGATGCCGCTTAGCCATGTGATGATGCAACATCAAAAGACAAGACACAGGGGGGACACAGGAACAGTGTGTCAGAAACAGACTTCAATGAATTCTTAGTGTTATGGGAGAGAAAAAAAAAGGTAGAGTATCGATCTTTTTACACGAGTATCATTCGATATCAATACCTGAGTTGGTATAGATATTATCGATATTTGGATCGATCCGCCCACCTCTACTGACTGGACTGATATAAAATAAGAACCATATCAGTGTCTATGTCCTGTAAAACTGCAGTAGATCTGCAAACTAAGTCGACATGAAAATATAAGGGGAAATACAATACACATTACAGCCACCTCCATTCTTAAAAAAATGATAATTAAAAACAATTTAAGTAATTTCTGATTGGACAAGTCTGGTAACGTTAATGACGTGTGTATACTTCAGGTGCGCCTATGTGCCTCCCATCCCTTTTTTTTTCTATAGTAAAAAATAAACTCTTAAGTTGTGCACATAACCATTTTCTTAAGTTTGCATTTTGTATTTGCTCAGGTTGCCAATATTTTATGTTCAATTAGTTTTAAAGATCTGAGACGGGTCTTGGATAGCAGTATATACTAATTAGGGCTGGGCAAGTTAACGGGTTATTATGGCATTAATGCATTGATTTATTAACGCCAACAATTATTTTATCGCGCGTTAACGCATGTTGCTCACGTGCTTTTATTTTGAAAAGTCGGTTACTGGCTGCTGCAGAACCGGAAAATAATTGGCAGGTAAGCTAAAAACGGACATGGAGAACGGTAGAAACTTTACAGTTCAGGTAGCAACTCAGGTAGCAATATTAACAATTCTGTCTGAAAAATAAATTCTGGACTGCAACAAAACTTTGTGGTCATTCCTCCATGTTCCATCAGATCTGCTCCATGTGTTCACTGTCCTGCTGTTCTCTAGCTGGTTACTGCAGTGGCTCAATCTAGTGGCACAGATGTGTAATGACAACAGAAAGTCCAGTCCTCCATTATAAAACGAATTCAGTTCTGTGGCCCGTTTTTTCATTTCATATTTTTGATACAAGTCTGAAATTGGAATACTAAAAAAAACAGGTATTTTTTTTAGTTTTTTTTTTTGTGTTAGATTAAAATGAAAAAGTCATAAAATGTCACTTTTAATTTTTTTTTAAATTTTGATTGACAATTGAAAATGAAAAGAATGAATGATACATAGATTGATAAAGTTACTGAACTTTAACATGGACATTTTCATTTTAAAGTTCTCCCAGACAGAGGATTTAACAGAAACAAGGTTATTTGTAACAACTGCCAAGTTCAACTCCCCGTTAAAAGTTTCTGCTGTTAACTCAGAAATTACCTGTTTAAATGTTCTGATTGTGGCTCAGGATTTTGTTGGTAGACTCTTTATTTTTCATATAAAAACAGGATGACATTAATGCGCTGGCAGTGGCAATAAGCTTTATTTTATTTGACATTTTTTAAGATGAGATTTACACTAAATATGTGTTACTGACAAGTGCTGATGTTAAAAGTGTTTGAACAACAAATGTTATGACACCTGCGATGGACTGGCGACCTGTCCAGGGTGTACCCCTGCCTTTCGCCCGTAGACGGCTGGGATAGGCTCCAGCGGATCCCCGTGACCCTTCAAGGATAAAACGGGTATAGAAAATGGATGAATGTTATGACACTTTAGTTCATATGGCAGCAGAACATTTAAATGAAAGTGACCTTTACACTACTTTTGAATTCATTATATGCAATTAATGCGATTAATTGTGATTAATCAGAGAAATCATGCGATTAATCGTGATTAAAATATTTAATCGTTGCCCAGCCCTAATATTAATATATAAAATTTGACTACATTTAAAACAAGGTGTATTGAGACGATACACATGAATACCATAACACCATGACCATCTGATTGATATGGAGCAGGTCATTCTTGTCCTCCCAGAAGAGCTGTGATCATTCAGGGTCATCCATCATCAAATTATTGTGTAGTGAATGATTATATGGATTTGTATGTGATGTGATGTCGTTAAATGTGTTGTTGCTAGGCTAGCCAGATGTTGCTGACAGGTGAGGGTCACTCTGATTGGCTGTCGGCTTGCACTTTTCACCCTGACGGATCAAAACTGGCAACAACTAGTGGAGACGCAACAGTAAGTTTATCCTCATTACAATGAAATACACAACTGCAACCATGCGCAGGTGGAAGAAAGATTTAAAGGGCCATTTGAACTTAATGTGGGGGCTGTTCCATATTTAGTAATTAGTATCTTATATGCAGCATATGCTTTCTCAGTTTGAAAGCCTGAGCAGGAACTCTAATGGGAAATGAGGTCAACAGTTACTCAGAATGAGGACCATAGAAGTAAAAACTTTCAGCATTAACTCAGCACAAACATCAACACCATTGTTATTTTTGGATTTATATTACTAGGATTATTTCCAACAGTCTGGTCGCTGTTCCTCTGGCAGGTGCAGCTCTGGGATTCGTCTCGTGGCTGCTGTGTGTTGACTCTGTCCGGTCACAGCCAGCCCACCTGGGGCTGTTCTTTCCATTCAGGTGGTCACTTCCTGGCTTCTTGCTCTGCTGACAGAACTGCTAAGGTGTGGGACCTGAACAGCCACCGCTGCAGACTCACCCTCCGTCGACACGCAGCTTCTGTCAACAGCGTCTGTTTCCTGCCCCGTTCAAACCTCCTCCTCACGTGCTCATCTGACAGAACCGTTGTCCTCTGGGATGCCAGGTTGGACATCTGCAGCACCGTCTTACAGGGACATCAGTTTCCCTGCAGCCATGCTGCCTTCAGCGCTGTCAGCCATGTTGTGGCTTCCTGCGATTCTCATGGCGTCATCAACCTGTGGGACACCAGGAAACCTACAACACCGGTGACTGCTGTGGATGCTGGACCTCTGGCTGCCAACCAGGTGGCGTTCAGCCAATCAGGGAAGTTGCTGGCAGTGGCCAGTAGTGGTGGCTTCGTCCTACTGGTGGACGTAGAGTCCTCCACAGTAAACAGACTGGCAGGACACAGTGACAGTGTCCAAACTGTAACATTTGATCATAAAGGGGAGACTCTGATATCTGCTGGGAGTAATGGGCTGATTAACATCTGGTCATGACATCTGAAGTGATTATCCTGCTAGATTGAATTATTAAAACAGAATAGTGTCTGAGAATGTAGCAGATTGAAAATCCAGTAGGCACATTAACATGCAGCTTTGTTTGAGAGCAGAATAAAGTCACCGAAGCACCCCTCGTCAGTCTGTTCAGCGTTTTCAGAATGGTTGATACAAGACTTTTAAAGGATCAAAGTAATCAGACTTTTAACAGGTCCGACATCCACAAAAACAGGTTGAACAGGGGCAGGGCAAGGCTCAAGATCCAAAAACAGTCATAGGTTCAGTTATCCAAGAACAGTCCAAAGCTTTGCAGAGAAGTATGTGATGGCGATAAGACAATTTGGCAGAGTGGAGGACAGCACACCAGTTATATACTGGGGAAACAGCAGAGAGCCATTCTGGTTGATTGCAACCCTGTTATGGAGCGTACAAGGACCTGGGAACCGGAATCATGATAATCCCTTGGTAAACGATGTCCTCAAACCCTGGTGTTTTCAGAATTACTTGCTATTTCCACAATGAAGGATATAAAACAACTGTATAAAAGAAGTCCAAGTATAATATGGATATACCTGTGGATATATATATATATATACATATATATATATATATATCCATATCCACAGGTCTTTGAAAGCCAAGAGAGTTGTACTATTCAGTAGACACAGATCTTCCAAAGCAGCTTCATGAATTACTTCATTATGAAGTAATTACATCATTACTTTGTGAATTAATATGGATCGGCCTGGACCCAAATGTAAAAGTATACTTTCTCAGTCTACCATTTCATGGAAAATATTGGCTCATTTTGACTTTGATAATAGCGATAAAAAGTTGGAACAGGGTTAGGGTGGAAACAAGGCTGGAAAAGCAATTGGCACAAATCAAAAACAAAAAAAGGGGGCATTTGACAACTAATTTGGTAAATTGGCAACAGGTGAGTAACATAACTGGGTATAAAAGGAGCATTTTGGAGAGGCAGAGCCTCTTGAATATAAAGATGGTCAGCGGATCACCAGTTAGCGACAAACTGCATCTAAAGGTTGTGGAACAATTTTAGAAAAATGTTCAATGTAAAATCACTAAGACTTTGAAGGTCCCACCATCTGCAGTACATAATATCATAAAAGGATTCAGAGAATCAGGAGGAGTGTCTGCAAGAGAGTAGGCCGAAGGTCAAAAATGTTTCAGGTGAGAGCTGTGGAAAGCACCCCCCCCCCCCCCCCCCAATCCTATCAATATAAAAAATGAAGCCAGTACAAGTTCATAGTAAACCAGAATATATTTTGAAGTGAACTGATGAAACAAATTAGATAATTTCTTCACCTAAATGCTGATTCAGCACTTTAATATCAATCACTACAAATGAAGAAGAAGAGGAAACAGCTTTCATTGTCTTAGAAGAAAAAAAATCATGTTTGGCATTAAAATTATTCAATGGGTTAAAGTTCATGACCCAGCAACAACATTTAAAGTGTTGATGCATCATTCTAACAATGTTTGAGCCCAGTTTATATACTGAAGATCCATGGAGAGGAATACGCTTAAGACAGCATTTTTTATTTTCTTTTAAATTTGGTCAATTTTGAGGTTTTTATAAAACACTGAACATTTAGTACAGCTTTGTATTCATTACTATCAGCTTACATTTAAGATTTATTTTTAAACTAAACATTTTTATATCATCTAGGCCCTCAATATCATTTAAGAGTTTTCAGACAAATCTCTATGCTGATCAACAGATTTCTGTTGTTGGACACATGTAGTATGTTTAGATGATTTTATAAACACATCAATCTAACATTTGGCATATTACCACTTTCATGCTGCATATATATAGTCAAGGTAAACATGGTTTTTGTGAACTTGTTAAAAGTAGATGAGCATTTGCCAATAATTATGCTTAGCTTGACAGCAAGCTAACATGCTAATGTTAGCTTATAAGATGCATACAGCTCACATCAATGGCTACAAACTGATAAAGATTGCTCATCGTCATGACACTTGGTGCACAGGCTCCATGCACATTCACAATTCATCAGTTGGACACATTCAAGAAGAAATTGATCTTAAAGAAAAAAATAAAATAAAAAATAAAGCTTTAGCTTAGCCTTTCCTCTTAAAGTCTGAACTTCACTCCCCCAAAACTTTCAGTAACATGGCACTTTCGTTTGAACTGAATACAATTTTATTGTGCACCATAGTGGAAAATTATCTTGTGCTTACCCAAAAGCAGAGACAACAAAAAGACCAATGAACCAGAAAAGCAGGTGAGTGGTGAGGACAGGGTAGGCAGCTGAGCTGTACCTGTTTTCCTGTGTACTTTGCTATCACACTTTGACACAGTTATGTTCTTTGTCTTCCATATAATCATAAGAGATGTGTATCATATACTGTAGCTTTTCCAGAAGACAGAAATTGGTAAGACTGTTACTCGTTTTCACATTTAACATCATCTTACATTGTTAACACTTGACATAGCTTTTGACACCTTTCATAAATGCTACGAGTCCGTTATGATTTCAGGATTGTGTTAGTGACATTTATGGACATTTTAATGAAGCTCATTTAGCCTGTCTGACTCAAGAGCATTCTGCTGAGCGCACACAAGCCCATCAGCAGATGAAGAAGACTAACGTCCTTCATCTTCCTCTTTCTCTTCCTTCTCTCCATCCTCTCTGCTTTTCTGTCTGGGTTCTTCCACAAGCAGCTTCAGACAATGCAGGTGATGCAGAGCTCTACAGAAAAAAATATTCAAAAAGGCTCTGTAAGTCTAAACTTGGAACAGATTAGCAGGTTGGACTTTTTAAACAATTTGGAATTTTTAATATTGTTTTACTTCTATGTGCTTTTATTCAAAATGGGTAAATGCTATTTTTAATGGCATCCTGTTTTTACACTTATACACTACCCAAAAAAAAATTAAAGGAACACTTTGTAAACAGAGTATAGCATCAATCAGTCAAACTTCTGGGATATTGATCTGGTCAGGTAAGTAGCAGAGGGGGTTGTTAATCAGTTTCAGCTGCTTTGGTGTTAATGAAATTAACAACAGGTGCACTAGAGGGGCAACAACGAGACGACCATCAAAACAGGAATGGTTTTACAGGTGGAGGCCACTGACATTTTATTCCCCTCATCTTTTCTAACTCTTTTTCACCAGTTTTGCATTTGGCTAGGGTCACTGTCACTACTGTTAGCATGAGGCGATACCTGGACCCTACAGAGGTTGCACAGGTGTCACTACTGTTAGCATGAGGCGATACCTGGACCCTACAGAGGTTGCACAGGTGTCACTACTGTTAGCATGAGGCGATACCTGGACCCTACAGAGGTTGCACAGGTGTCACTACTGTTAGCATGAGGCGATACCTGGACCCTACAGAGGTTGCACAGGTGTCACTACTGTTAGCATGAGGCGCTACCTGGACCCTACAGAGGTTGCACAGGTGTCACTACTGTTAGCATGAGGCGCTACCTGGACCCTACAGAGGTTGCACAGGTGTCACTACTGTTAGCATGAGGCGATACCTGCACCCTACAGAGGTTGCACAGGTGTCACTACTGTTAGCATGAGGCGCTACCTGGACCCTACAGAGGTTGCACAGGTGTCACTACTGTTAGCATGAGGCGCTACCTGGACCCTACAGAGGTTGCACAGGTGTCACTACTGTTAGCATGAGGCGATACCTGCACCCTACAGAGGTTGCACAGGTGTCACCACTGTTAGCATGAGGTGCTACCTGGACCCTACAGAGGTTGCACAGGTGTCACCACTGTTAGCATGAGGCACTACCTGGACCCTACAGAGGTTGCACAGGTGTCACCACTGTTAGCATGAGGTGCTACCCGGACCCTACAGAGGTTGCACAGGTGTCACCACTGTTAGCATGAGGTGCTACCTGGACCCTACAGAGGTTGCACAGGTGTCACTACTGTTAGCATGAGGCGATACCTTGACCCTACAAAGGTTGCACAGGCAGTCCAACTCCTCCAGGATGGCACATCAATACGTGCCATTGCCAGAAGGTTTGCTGTGTCTCCCAGCACAATCTCAAGAGCATGGAGGAGATTCCAGGAGACAGGCAGTTACTCCAGGAGAGCTGGACAGGGCCGTCGAAGGTCTACAACCCATCAGCAGGACCGCTATCTGCTCCTTTGTGCAAGGAGGAGCAGGAGGAGCACTGCCAGAGTCCTACAAAATGACCTCCAGCAGGCCACAGGTGTGAATGTCTCTGACCAAACAATCAGAAACAGACTTCATGAGGGTGGCCTGAGGGCCCGACTTCCTCTAGTGGGCCCTGTGCTCACTGCCCGACACCGTGGAGCTTGATTGGCATTCGCCACAGAACACCGGAATTGGCAAGTCGGCCACTGGCGCCCTGTACTTTTCACAGATGAGAGCAGGTTCACCCTGAGCACATGTGACAGACGTGAAAAGGGTCTGGAGAAGCCGTGGAGAACGTTATGCTGCCTGTAACATGGTTCAGCATGACCGGTTTGGTGGTGGGTCAGTGATGGTCTGGTCCATATCCATGGAGGGACCACAGACCTATACAGGCTGGACAACGGCACCCTGACTACCATTAGGTATGGGGATGAAATCCTTGCACCCATTGTCAGACCCTATGCTGGTGCAGTGGGTCCTGGGTTCCTCCTGGTGCGCGACAATGCCCGGCCTCATGTGGCGAGAGCATGCAGGCAGTTCCTGGAGGATGAGGGAATTGATACCATTGATTGGCCCCCACGCTCGCCTGACCTAAATCCAATAGAACACCTCTGGGACATTATGTTTCCATCCATCCGACGCCGCCAGGTTGCACCTCAGACTGTCCAGGAGCTCAGTGATGTCCTGGTCCAGATCTGGGAGGAGATACCCCAGGACGCCATCCGTCGTCTCATTAGGAGCATGCCCCGACGTTATCAGGCATGCATACACGCACGTGGGGGCCGTACAAATTACTGAATACCATTCTGAGTTGCTGCAATGAACTTTCAGCTAAATGGACTAGCCTGCTGCATCATTTATTCACTGTAATTTTTGGGGTGTCTTTGAATTCAGCCCTCTGTAGGTTGATTATTTTCATATCCATCAAATGATGTGGCATCCTTTTGTTCCTAACACATCACCCAGTCCATACCAGTATAAATAAACAGCAGGATTTTTTTTCCCATTGAGATCTGATGTGTTTTTAAAGTGTTCCTTTAATTTTTTTTGAGCAGTGAATTTCCCCCTTGGGGGATTAATAAAGTATTTTTGAATTTGAATTTGAATTTGAATTAAATTGAATATATCAGCAACAAGGTTAGCTGGGGACTTTCTTCCAACCTCTAATTACTGTTGCCAACTTAGCAACTTTGTCCACGTAATTCTCCCAACAAATTAGCCAGAGATACATAAAGCGACATGTTGAAGAGAGTTGCGAGAACAAACCCATAATCACTTGCATTTCTACCTTCATTTCTGCCTCAAACAGAGCAACAACTGCAGCCAGGCTCTAAGATAAAATTTACATTCTCACTTTACATTCAAGTACAACCAAAAGTAAAACAAATTTTGTCAATGGTGATTTTACATAACATTATTGTGGGAGCCAAAGTGTGAATTAGGTGCTTCTACATGATTTTTGTTGGTTTATTAGTTAATGTTCAGATATTAAATAAATAAATAGTTAATTTCATTGAATAAATAGATCATTAAAATAGGTAAAATGTTATCAAAAGTAATTTAATTTAATTTTAGAGAGGTTAAAAGGGCTTGTGTTTGAGTAAGAGTCATTTTTATGTTACTGTTGCTTTAAGAGCAGAGCAGACGGGACAGATGCAGTTGAGGCTTGTTAGGACAGAGCCACACAGTTTTCTTACCGTAATGCTTTTCTTTTTGGGAAACTTTGGATTAGGATTACTCCTGTAACTAGGTACTTTGGAAATTAAGGAATAAATCTATTTTTGTTTCATCTTTTTACATCGGAGTCCTGTGGACGTTTTTTCCATGCTGTGAAAGCACACGAGTCAAGTCTACTCTGGTTTTAAGCTTCAACTCCATAATTATCATGACATTAACTGCTGACATTAACTGACATTAAGGGTAGGTGCATTCACATTGTGAGAGGTGCAATGCTGGTGTTAAGGAGTTACCTCTGCAGTGACGGTCTCCCAGGAAACCCATGCAACTGTTCGCTGTAATCAGGCAACTGAAAAACAAAAATAACTTGTAATCTAATCTGAGGTCATTTATATTTACATATTTACATCAGAACAGAGGACTTGAGTTCGTTTCATAGACATTTGCATGTTCACAGAGTCTTGTGTATAAGAACTGTGTAAATGAAGAATTGATATTTTATTTAGCAAATTATGAAGTGTTCACACATTTAAGTGGAAATGCAGTTTGTGGTTTTTGCTTGAAAACTTGTTCTCTCAGTAAAACCCTAATGTGAAGCCTGACTGAGCACCTGTTTGACAGGTGTCTGCAGACGGTCGGTGACTGGTAGAGCCACTGTTTCTTCATATTTCTGAAGTTCTGCCTCCACAGTCTGCAGTCTGAAGATCATCTGCTTCAGAGCCTCAACTGGTCCAGGTTGCTTCATGATGCTGTATTCATGGGACCCACAGCCTTCAACCTGGAAGACAACGCAGCTGTCAGACCTGAATCATTTTCAGGTCAGGCTACATTTGGGAAAGTTTTTTGTGCCAAACATTTTTTCAACAGAATAGTGATACATGGTGTTTAGCTGTGAGGATCAGAGGTCGCGGTGTTCCAATTTATTGCCAAAAGAATCCATTGAAATCTTAGAAAGGGAAGCATATTGAACTCTGATGGAGGGAAAGATGTTTACTCTCATATCGTGGTGAAGGACATTTAAAACATTTCCATGCATCTATTTGCAGGCCCACCATAGCATTTCAATTTTGTTAAGGTTTGAACTTTTGAGTCATTGTTAACATTTATTTCTTTTTGGTTTTTTTTTTCAGACAGCCATTCTGTTGTAGATTTGATGGTTTCCTGGGATCATTGCCCTGTTGCAGAGTTGTTGCCCCAGATCCTGTGTCTGGATACAGGGCTTAAAGTAAAAAAAAAGTCCTGAGCCTGAACTTTTTTTCGGGGGGGGGGGGGGGGGGGGGGGGGGGGGGGGGGGGGTCTTTTTTTTTTTTTGTTTTTTTTTTGTTTTTTTTTTTTTTTTTTTTTTTTTGTTTTTTTTTTTTTTTTTTTTTTTTTTTTTATTTTTTTTTTTTTTTTTTTTTTTTTTTTTTCTTTTTTTTTTTTTTTTTTTTTTTTTTTTTTTTTTTTTTTTTTTTTTTTTTTTTTTTTTTTTTTTTTTGGGCAGTGCATGTGGATCCAACGCATGCTCACTATTGGCAACTTTTTTTCATTGTGCTTGGTAATATACAAGATGACCAACAATTTAAATGTGAATTTTAGAAAGTAAAGGTTATTAAGTTATAAGTGAAAACATGTAAACTCAGTCAAGCCCATTCATCTGATTAATTTAGCAACTACTTAATTCAGTAAAGGGCAATTTGTACAAGAAAAAAAAAAAAAACAAATTGCAACTTCTCCATCATTTTTGTTCAAAACAACAGCAAATTAATTTATAGGAAATACAGTGCCTTGCAAAAGTATTTGGCCCCCTTGAACTTTTCAACTTTTTGCCACATTTCAGGCTTCAAACATGAAGATTTTTGTCAAGAATCAACAAGTGGGACACAATTGTGAAGTGGAACAAAATGTATTTGATATTTTAAACTTTTTTAACAAATAAATAAACTGTAAAGTGGGGCGTGTAATATTATTCATTCTCCTTGCGTTAATACTCTGTAGCGCCACCTTCTGCCGCAGTTCCAGCTGCAGGTCTCTTGGGGTTTGTCTCTATCAGATTAACACATCCAGAGACTAAATTCTGGTCCATTCTTCCTGTAAAACAGCTGGAGCTCAGTGAGGTTGGATGGAGAGCGTTTGTGAACAGCAGTCTTCAGCTCTTTCCACAGATTCTGGACTGGATTCAGGTCTGGACTTTGACTTGGCCGTTCTAACACACCTTCCATTTCAGTCTGATTTCTTGCTCAGTGCTCCTTGAGATGTTTAAAGCTTGGGAAATCCTTTTGTATCCACATACAGCTTTAAACTTCTCCACAACAGTATCTGGGACCTGCCTGGTGTGTTCCTTGGTCTTCATGATGCTCTCTGAGCTTTAAC
Organism: Hirundichthys speculiger; assembly: GCA_018398805.1. Lineage (NCBI taxonomy): Eukaryota > Metazoa > Chordata > Actinopteri > Beloniformes > Exocoetidae > Hirundichthys > Hirundichthys speculiger. The sequence goes on from JAGFBZ010000664.1 coordinate 168,364, forward strand.
CAGAACACTGAGACCATCACAGAGCAGGTGCATTTATATTTTTAGACTTGATTACACACAGGTGGATTCTATTGATCATCATCAGTCATTCAGGACAACATTGGATCATTTAAAGATCCTCACTGAACTTCTGGAGTCAGTTTGCTGCTCTGAAAGTAAAGGGGACCAATAATATTACACACCCCACTTTTCAGTTTTTTTAATTGTTGAAAAAGATTTGAATATCCAATAAATTTCATTCCACTTCACAATTGTGTCCCACTTGGTGTTGATTCTTGACAAAAAATTGAAATTGTGTATTTTTATGTTTGAAGCCTGAAATGTGGCAAAAGGTTGAAAAGTCCAAGGGGACCAAATACTTTCACAAGGACCTGAACAATCCATTGGGTCTGGACTCGTCTCCTCTTTAACATGCGTATATGCAGAGGCAGTTATTCGATTATTAGATGTTATTATTCTGGATGCATCAGCGAACCATTACATTTACGTTTTTTTTTTTGTCATGTTTTCGGTGGTTGCTTCAACAACATTCAGAGAAAACGTCCATACTTGGAGCTGATCAGACAGACATTTCTAGAACTCTGGAGCCATTATGCGTGTTCATATAACTGGCCTGCTGAGTGGAAACGGACAGATTTGTGAAACGTTTTTATTAACACTGCTTTTTTTTTTTTTTTTTTTTTTTACACGGATCTACAGCGGTTAATGATCAGTCACGTTCCACAGTGAATGAGCACACTAGGGTTGCCACCCGTCCCGTAAAATACGGAATTGTCCTTTATTTGAGAAAAAAATGTTGCGTCCGTATTAGTTCAATACGGGACGCGATTTGTCCCGTATTTTCATTAACGCCCCATACAAACGTCTGTCACACACACATCAACACTAAATTTAACAATAATGAACAAAATAAAACAGAGGAACAGAGGAAACATTTAGGCCAGCAAAATCTTTGTGGTGGGACAACAGGACCTGCTGCGCTCTGTGCCCATATCTTTATAAAAGTGTGTGCCAGTCATCTTGTCACTCTCAGTGCCTGCCCCCGCCCCACGCTGTCACGGTTGCCTAGTTACCACAGACGCCGGTGCTGCGCTGCTACCTGCACATTTTAAAAATGTCTACCCCAATGTTCAATCACCGTTCACGCTACGGTGATCCCGCGCCCCCTTTTCTTTTCTATCATTTTAAAATCGCAACTATTATACGTGGTCTGCTTTCAGACTGATGTCAAACATTGCAGCTTTGGAGGTCCTGATGTCATCTGCTATTAGTATCAACTGCAGTCTCCAGATTAGTGCTCACTTTATTGGACATGACTAAATAAAGCATTAAAAAATCTTTTAACGGCCGTGACACGGGGCTGGGTGAAATAACCTCAAATACATATCGCGGTTAAATGAACTAAACATTTGACGTTGATTACTATTTTGATTAATTAAAAATAATTGAAAAAATGCCTAGCCTACGGTTGCCACCCGTCCCGTAAAATACGGAATTGTCCCTTATTTTTCATGTCTGGAAGGTGGCAACCCTAGAGCACACAAGTATTTTCAAGTCGGAAATAAAACCGGTCATCGGGGCTCTTATTTGCGTCAGGACGAGAGACGGTCGGTCGATCCCCGCGGCCGTTAAAGACAGTTATCCGGCCGACAGTTTAGAGAGCTAGCGTCTTCAGGACCGTCATGGCTGCGCTCCGAGCCTCCTACCACAGGATCCTGGACAGGATCGAGCATGCTGCTTTCCCGGGACAGCAGCCACAGCGCTGCTGCTCCGGGAAAGCAGCTGTCCGTGGGCTCCGACACGGCTCTTGTGTCGGAGCCCACGGACAGCTGTTTTATACCCGGCGTCTCCTTCGTGACGGCGAAGAGCTTTTTTTCTTTTGCTGCTATAGACTAACTTCTTGGAGCACAACACACAGTCAGGTACCAGGTAGCTTCTGGCAGCAGCTCCCAAACCGGCTCTGTCCCCTGTTCCTCTGTCCCCGCCCAGAGACGCTTGAATTTTGCCTCCGTTCTTCTGATTGCGGGAGAAAAAAACCACCGGCTCACCTCGCCTGCGTTTTAAGACCACTCAGAAATAACGTGTTTCTGTGCGTTTTTTTTTCCCCCCCTAAATCATAGTCAAAAGCCGGAGATCCGGCCGGGGGCCGGAATACTTTAACCCCTGTGGATAACAAAATTCAATCAAGACCATTCAACCACTGTGTTTGACAGCTGGTATGAGCTGTTTTTCTGACATGCGAAGTTTTTTGTTTTTTTTTTTTTTTTTGACAAACTGTGGTGCTGTATATGATGGCCAAACATCTCCACTTTGGTCTCTGTTCTGTTCAAAGCACACATTTAAAGGACATCCATTCTGTTCAAAGGAACAAGACATGAAGTCTTGTCATGAATTCAAAAATGCAACATTCTAATCAACTTGTGAAGGGTCTGAGGTGAGGCTGTTGGGCCTTTTACAATCAACACTGCATCGTCAAGACAAGACACCTTGTTCTGTTTTACATTTGCATCTTTTTGTACTCTTAAAGCATTTCTATTTGTGATTTAAAGGTTTTTCACCTGACTGAACATTGCATCAAACTTACTCAAAAAAAAAAAAAAATCCTAGGGGTGCACGATAACTATCGGGCCGATAACAGGAAATTATGACGTCATCCCGATAGGTCCGATATCACGACGAATAGCCCCGATAACATATATATTTCTGTCAACATGGCAGTGTCTCGCTCCCTGAGCCTTGAATAACCGGCAGTGAATGTTATGTTCAAGTAACGTCGGCGTAATCAGAAAAACGATTACTCAATCAGGAAAATCAAGAATACCCCCTCATGCCAGAAAACAACTCGTTAACTCGGTCATAATTTTAGTAGTTGCTGACTTTAATTGATATTCGCAGTATTTTCCCTCATGTTACACATAAAAAAAGAAAAAAATAGAAAAGGCTGAAAGAACAACTAGCAAACAAGGGAACGGAGGAATTTACGTTACACCTTGAATGCAGCCGCAGCACAGCGCTGATCACAACAAACATGGCAGCGTGGAACTTCGTTAAAGTTTCAGAAGAAGATAGTTTGGTGGTTATTTGTGACGAATCCTCCAAGTGAATTCTACGAGGAGGGAAGCACAAGCTTTAATACGTAAAACCTGATCAGCCACCTACAACATAACAATCGCTTCCATGGAGTTTTGAAATCGCGCTAATGTGAGCTAACGGAAGCTAATGCTAATGTGCACAATCCAGCAGCAGTCTACCCTCTCCTCTCCCTCATTCTTCTCATCTAAAGCTTCCATGAGATTAAAAAATAAAAACTACTGAACCTCATTTACTTTTAATTAAAGGTATTAAGTTAAATGGAACCACAAGCCTAAATTCTTTAAATGTTAATCTTTTTCAGTTAGTAATTCTGATGCATGTATTTCCATCAGTTCAAGGAGCCTTTATGTTTTATATCAGTCAGTAATGAACCTTATTTAAGTTAATGTGAGATATCAAATACGTTTGTTTGATAGCTTTATGAAAATGTTTGAGAGGCTTGACAATAGTTTTTCATTGGAAAAAATAAATATCTGTTCATATAAAAAGTCTAAACTATTTTTGGTTTTGTTCATAGTATTCATGTAATGATCTTAGGTATATGTGTGTGTTAACTAGGGATGTTCCTGGCGACTAATTTCCCTGTCGACTAAACGAAAATTTTAATTAAGACTAGTCGACTCGTCTAAAAAAAAAGATGCAATCCAGCCTGGAAGTTATCAGTTTGCGTCCCGGTACGGTGTATTCAGGCTCAACATATTCCATTAGCTTCCTGAAGCCTTTACCTTCCACAAAGTTAAGTGGAAGCATATCTTGTGAAGTCATTATCGTGATGAGCTGCGTTATCCTCTCAGACCGGACGGGAGAACACGTCTCCGGGTAAACAATGTCAAATCGGCCTGAGTGCGGCTAGCACCGTTAGCATCAGCAGCCGTCATCTCGTGCAGATTAACATCCAAAAGCTTGAGTCGAATGTGGTTGTGTATTGCTCCAGTCGAGTGATTGTATGCCAGTTGTTTCTGACACAGTCTACATACTACCTTGTTTTCATTTTCTAGATTAAAGTACCGCCAAACCGTGCTGGTTTTGTGAGACTATCTTCCCACCGTGCTGTTTTAAAACTCCAGTCTACTCGAGCATTGCCGCGGAGAGGAGAACTGCTGCCTGACGGCTCTGTAGCCCCGACTAGTGGCGGGCGGCTGTATGACAGTTAAGCGGCCTTGTACATGAATAAAACACAAATTGGTTTAAACGACTAATATTTCTGATGCCGACTAGTAAGTGGGCGGACGGTTAATCGTTTAGACGACTAATCGCGCGCATCCCTAATCATGACGGGAGGTAAAAAATTAAAAAAGTAACTAGGGAAATCCCTCAAGCAGCACAGCATCCAAACTGGGATAAAAAATAAGTCAAGAATAAATGTTAACAATGTTAACAACTTTGTTGAAAAACTCCAAAATATGCAAAATACTCAAAGAAATGGACAGAGCTGCTGTTACGGGCTGCTGCCATGAGCAGCGCTAATCTAGAAGTCATTTCAGACCTTTCCAGGTCACCAGTCTCAAAGACCAACAGTGAATCTAGAATGGTGAAGGCATTTTCAACACAATGTTGCTGTCACAGTCTATACAGCAGATGATCTGCTATGTAGCAGCAAATTTAGATAATCAATTATAGACTCATATAATTTCAACAAAAGCCACTATGCCACCTTCCAGCTTTAAGTGTTACTGTCACCTGCATTATTAGGAATATAAAGGAATAATATTATCTTGTATTTCCATGTTCAGTTTTATATTGGTATACATCTGTACCTCTTACCTCATAAAATTAAAATCCAGAGTAATCAAAGGTACCCAACTCTGGTTCGATTGATATCACCCACAGTAAAAACTTATCTTGTAATGGTCTCTTTAAGTATAGCCTATAGGGGAGAGTGGGGTAATGTGAGACGGCCTTTACTCCCCCCTGCCCTCTAATAAGATAAATGATGTGTCTATAGAATTAACACATTTTTCTTTAATTTAGGATGTTTCCTAAGGATGGAAATGATCAGAATGTTTGCCGGACTAAAGATGGTGAAAATGGGATTGTTTTTATAAAAAGAGGTCAAGTGTCTCATTTTACCCCAACTATGGGGTAAACTGAGACAAAGCCCAGATTTTAAGGGGGTATAGCGGGCCAGCGTGGGGTAAAACGAGCCACCCTGGGGTAAAGTGACAAACACAAATAATGCAAATTATCATTCAAAAAATGTTTTATTAGACTTAGAGAATATAACCACTTCCACAGTAGGGGAAACTCAGATTACATCCACTCACGTCCTCTGGATTAGCTCCGACTAGTGGCGGGCGGCTGTATGACAGTTAAGCGGCCTTGTACATGAATAAAACACAAATTGGTTTAAACGACTAATATTTCTGGTGCCGACTAGTAAGTGAGCGGATGTTTAATCGTTTAGACGACTAATCGCACGCATCCCTAGTGTTAACGGTTATCGGTATCGGCCTTTAGGAGCTGAAAGTTATCGTTATCGGTTTTAAAAAACAGTTATCGTGCATCCCTACACAATAGACTTTAAGGTCTGAAAGAAAAAGGTAGAGTTCAGAGGGACAACTGACTGGATCGTTCTGTCACGTCTACTGCTCTCATGTTTAAACAACGAGGGTACGGCCAAAACAGAAAACCTACCTCCACTTCTCTGTCAGTCGGAGCCTCAGCAAATCCTCTTTCTGCTGAAACTCTGCAACATATTACACATGTGAGTCAGTGTGTGAATGCATCAAAACATCAGATGGGACAAAGTAGGAGTAAATGACTCTTACTGAGTGAAGGGAAGGTCCTGTGGATGTGAACAGAGGTCCTCAGTATCATCTGGACTCGGTGAAGCACTGCTCACTGAAAATAAAAACATTTCATGGTTTGCATCAATTTCAAGGTCACTGTACAATGCACAGTGCATGAGTGAAAAAGCTAAAAGACAATAACAGAACCAGAAGCCCTCACTGTCTCTGAGACAGTCATAAACACCACAGAAAAACCAATAAGGAGGGTTTTTTTCTTTATTTCACTTCTAACCCATTTGTAGCACAGCCTGTAAATGCAGCACTTTGCAAGATAAAAAAAAAAATTGTCATTGAAATATTTGTCATAAAAATACGTTTCAAATTCCGGGCCGCCCCGGGAGCACAGTGGTTAGGGCATGCGGCCCATATACAGAGGCTACAGTCCTCGTGTGGCTGGTCGCGAGTTCAACTCCCAGCTCGTTGACCCTTTGACGCGTGTCCTCCCATTCTCTCTGCCCCTCTTCCTGTCTCCCTCTACTGTGAATAAAGGCCACCAGTGCCAAAAAAAAAAATCTTTAAAAACAACAACAACAACAAAAAAAAAAAACATTTCAATTCCAACATGTGCTATGTGTTCTCAAAACAGTGTCTTGATTTACACGGGATCATAAATACAGCCATGTTTCCCCTTCAAGAGGCAGGCCATCAGTGTAACCATTATTCCAATGATTTTACTGGACATGGAAAAAAATGCATGTTGAGCAGGATAAATGAAGAGATGTGGAAGATTAGGAAATGATACTGCAGCATGAATCAATATATCCCTGATGTGTTGAAACAGTTGAAACCATAAGCTAACATATAGACTACATTATGTGTCTATGTGTCATCTATTTCATGAAGAGCTCCAAGTCCTGCTGCAGCAAAACAGCCCCACAACATGATGCTGCCACCTCCGTGCTTCACAGTTGGATGGTGTTCTCAGGTGTACAAGCTTTTTCCTCCAGATGTAACGGTGGTCATTATGGTCAAACAACTCCACTTTCAGCTCCACATCGGACCACAGGACATGTCTCTAGAAGTTAAGATCTTTGTCTTGGAGTCTTTTTTGCAAATTGTAATCTGTCTTTTATTCTGTTTCTTTAGGAGTAATGGCTTCTTTCTCGCTGAGTGGCCTTTCAGCCCATGTCAGGTGCAGGACTCATTTCACCGTGGATAATGACACTTTCCCACCAGCTTCATCCAGCATCTTCACAAGCTCTTTAGCTTTTGTTCTGGGGTTGATTCACACATTTCAGACCAAAACATGTTCATCTCTGGGACACAGAGCCCTTCTCCTTCCTGATTGGTGTGATGATGTTTATACCTGCGTATAATTGTTTGAACAGGTGAAGTGGTTCCTTCAAGCATCTGGAAATTGAACCCAAGGATGAGCCAGACTGGTGGAGCTCCATGATTCTCTCTCTGATTTCCTGGCCCATTTCTTTTGTTTTTCCCATGATTTCAAACAAGGAAGCAGAGTGTTTGAGGTGTGGCCTTAAATACAGGTGTACTGTCAATTAACTCACATGTGTCAGTTAACCTATCAGGAGCTTCCAAAGCCATGACCTCATCATCTGGGCTTCCCTACGTTGTTTAAAGACTTTTACTTTTTACACAAATTACTTTTTGTGTATGTAAACCTTTGACCTAAAAGAAAATATAAAATTATCTAAGAAATTAAAAAGCCAAATATCCCTATCCTTTTCTGAGTAGTGCATATGATCCATCTATATCTATCTATCCATGTAAATACACCTGTCCTTTCCAGAGTCGGTTTCAATTCTGAGTGTGGACACTTTCTTGTCTTTCTAAGAGCTAATATTAGAATTACTGATAAATGTGTGTAAAAACATAGTTTTTTAAGTGAAGCCAGACTCACCTGGATCTGCAGTCCTCCCTCCTCTTCCAAAGCTCAGAGACAGAAAATTCAGTACTTTATCTGCCTTCTGAATCAAAGACTCAATTCTGTTGTCTAATAGGAACAAACACACACACATACCAGAAACACTCTTAGGGGTCTTCAACAAACTGAAAGTTCTGGTTTTTTCTTCTTTTTTAAAAAAAAAAAAAATTTATGAATGTGTCTTTACCTTTGTATAGAGTCTTGAGGATGTCAAAGCCTTTTCCCTCCGCTGCCAGCTGAGACATCTGTTCAGTCAGCTTAAGCCTCAGATCTCTGAGTATTTGTTGGCTGTCAAACTAAAACACACAACTGTGACTAACCAGAAGAAGATCTTTTTGAACAAAGATCTTTTTTTTAAAGAATGATTGCTATTGACTTCCGGTGATGCAGCTGAGCTAGGAAGACGTGTGCTCCGGAGCTCTGAAGGGAAACTCGGCTTTAAGTTATAAATAACGCCCGCTGTACCTGAAACTTTATTCAACTGGTGAAATATGGACTTGAGACCTCGAAATAAGATGCAAAGCTCAATTATCGACCATTTTTCTTCTCAAGCCCCAACAGGTGAAACAAGCACCGAGCACAACATGGCCGCGGAAGTGGAAGGAAGCCACGCCATACCACAAGAAATAAAACGCGGTAATAAAGCACTCTCACAGAAGCTCGATGCCAAAACTGCCGAGATTAATCATTCTATTTCGGGGTTGAAAACTGTGATAGACGGGATGTGCTCACGCATCACGGAGGCAGAGGAGCGAATTAGCACAGCTGAAGATAAGCTAACTGAATTAGACTCCCATGTCCTCCGTCTGATGAAGGAGAAGGTTTTCTCGTCGACAAAGTAGACCAACTAGAGCAGTGGTTCCCAAACTTTTTGTGCCCAAGGCGCACCAAAGGACAAGTAAAAATCTCAAGGCACACCCAAATAGCACGTGTTCACTCATCACTCATATCATGAAAAATATCTGTAAATGTGGATAATTGTTTACTAATATAAAATTAAATATGACAAAGACAACTATATTGCTCATGAAATATTTATAAATGAAATATTTCAACAATTAATTTGAAACTTCATCAATTTAGGCTTCATCAAAGCAGCAACACACCCATTAAACCAGACATGTCACAAAATTGAATACTGGGGTTAGGGTTAGGTGATACTGTCTGTTGACAGTTTTTTTTCTCTTTTCTTTCGGTGGGTTGTCGGCAGCCTCTGCACTGGTGGTTGATGGTTTGCTCCGCACAAGAAAGCGCTCCATTTTCCCTCTCGTTATGTGTGTTTACGTTGGATGTCTTGATGTGTCACAGTCATATATTTCTCACCTGCGCAACTGCCTGATCAGCGAAATATGGAGTTCTCTGTGAGGGTTTTTGTTTAAGAATTGTGAGCTTGCCTCCGTAATATTAAATGAGTTCATACAAAGTAGTGATAGGCCTATAGTAAATTAAAAAATAATTACTTTTCTGTAATTGTATATTGCAATAATAATATACTGTATGGTTGTCCAGGGTTTCCTGCAGGAAAAAACTTTGGCCGGGGGGTAGGGGGGGTTTCAAGCCGAGAACGGTAGACAAGAACCAAAAAAAAAGGATAAATTACTTAATTAATTAGATTGTTCAATTATTATTTTTGCCCTCAAAATATGAAAGAAGTTGCTTAACAACAAACATGATGATGGAAAACACTATAAAGTGTAGGCTACCTCAGTTTCTTAACTAAAAAGAAATCTTTATGCAAATCTTCCACCTTTACTCTACTACGCTGATTCGGTAATTGCATACCAGTACCGCAATTTTGTGGAAAGCGCAATGGCAGTAAAAGGCGTTACCTTTTGACTGGGCGGACTGGTCATCAATCACCTCAGAGTGACAGCTGTCAAGTGAAGCTACGTGAGCTTGGAGTGCAGATGACAGGCAGTGCGCCCATTGGTCTTTATTTATTTAGTTAGTTAGTTTAAATACCTAATGTTCTTTTTTTTTCTTTTATAGACAAAGTTAAACATAATGTTGATTAGTGTGTGCGTGTGTCACTTTAATGAATTGTCGAACCAAAAAAAAAAAAAAAAACGGCAGTGAGAAGTCGCACTGTCTGGTCAAAACAAAAGCAAACCGGGTCTATTACGAATAAAGTTTACCAGAATCTCTACTGACTATAAATAATTACGGACCGACATAAAAGCGAGCGGAGGAAAACTTGTATTGAAGTGAGACGAGACGTGAGCTGTCAAACGTGAGTGATCGACAGAGAGGTTATCACTGTGTGTGTGTGTGTGTGCGCGTGAAAGAGAGAGAGAGAGAGAGGGAGAGGTGGCGCAGGACTCACTGCAGGCAAACAGCGCAGCACTAAAGAATCAACATTAATTCATTATAACACAAACCTATGTGCGCTGATCTGTTCTCAAGCGCTGCCGTGTCGCTTGCATGCATTGCATTTTTTTTCCTCGACATTGTAGCCCGGGCGCTCGAGATTTTAGGCCGGGCGGGGCGCCTGGCCAAATAAGGTCTGCAGGAAACCATGTTGTCCCAAAATCCCACGGCACACCCGCACTTGTCTCAAGGCACACTGGTGTGCCTCGGCACACCGTTTGGGAACCACTGAACTAGAGAACCAAAGCCGACGTAATAATGTCCGCATCGTTAACCTACAGGAGGGCGAAGAGGGAAACGACCCGGTGCGGTTCTTTACAGATTGGATCCCCTCTGTGCTGGGGCAACAGCACTTTCCCGAGCCGCTGATTATTGAAAGAGCGCACCGGTCTCCAACATCCCGCACGCCAGGAGATAAGCGACCCAGACCCATTCTCATCCGCCTACTCAAGTACCAGGACCGGGAAAAAATCCTCCGAATGGCCGCTAAGACATCCAGAGAAAAAGGTGAGCCGATTACTTTCAAGGGAGAGGCAGTGATGTTTTTCCCGGATCTGAGTGCAAACCTGGTGAAGCGAAGAAAGGAATCCAATCATGTTAAGAAGGAGCTGCACGCAAAGAAGCTCCAATTCAGCCTCCTCCACCCAGTGACCTTGAGAGTCATCCTACCTAATGGAGAGAAAAAGTTCTTCAAATCACCAGAAGCAGTGGCATCTTTTCTCCGGGACTTCCCCGGAGGTGATTAATCCTGCGTCTCACTGCAGGTGACTACAGGTGCAGCACCACAACTCCTGTGAGGGAGAGCCATTTCTGCATATCCTTGAACTATCCACTGACTCTTATGTAAGTGCAAGGATATCCCCGTCATATTTATTTATTTTTTCTTTTCATTTCATTATTTTATTTTTGGACATTAGGCTATGGACAAAAAGCGAACTTATCCTATTATTGTGAGGTTGCACTTGAACTTTCATTTACTTCTGGTTAAAGCGGGTGTTAACAATGTTTACATTTGAGGTTGTTTATATACTGAGTGATTACAAACATATACAGTGATCCCTTGCCACATCGCGGTTTGACTAACGCGGTTTTAGTCCATCGCGGATTTTTTTCAGAAATATATTATAATAAAAAAATCAAGAAATAATCGCTGAAATTCTGCGAAAATCCACCTCACAGCAGACGAGAGGCTGCAGCTGCCAGCGAAACATCAAACAATGACTCACAGCCTCCTGTAAGCAACAAAGAAACACAGACAGAACTCTAGAATCTGGGCACTGTTTGGCCGAGACGCATTTACTACATTTACTACATTTACTGGGCGCATGCACGACGCAGCGACCGGCAGCAGTGGGAAGCATGTCAGTTTTAAGTTTGTTATTTTTTACTCAAACTTTTAAACTCGCTGTGCACTTTGAATTGATCAACCTCACTTTTGTGTGATTAAGAGTGTGATGATTCAGTGACATGGATCTGACTCTGATCTTTTTATTGGCGGTGCTGCGTCCTCATGTCACCTGGGGTTGCTGACAGCTCCATTCAATATTCCAGAGACTATCTGTTAAAATTCTCTAATCCCGTGATCAGCGGCCCACCAGCAGACCTAGTCTTTCCTGACCGAGCACGGGGAAGGCGACAACTTTGTACCTCCATGACGGAAACCGAGGAGGCGAGGCAGGAGAGGCGGCGTACAGGAGCGCAGACGGCAACACCTGTTGCGCATCCCCCTCCCTTCAATGATCCTGTCCAACGTCTGCGCTCTCTGCAATAAAACTGAGGAACTACAGGCTCTTGTTCGCCACCAGCATGTATTTAAAGAAGCCTGCATCCTGGTCTCTGAGACCTGGCTCGGGGAAAGGGACGTTGACGGTGATCTAGACGGGTTCGGAGGTCCGTTCCCTTCGCTCCTCCCCTCTGTCGGTGCGGAGCAGAGCGGACCTCCGTCCCCGTCTAGATCACCGCTCTGCACCGACAGAAGTCTGCAACAAGACTTTGTACCAATTTAAGTTTCTACCATCAGGTTCACTGATTAGACTCCCTTTTGCAAAGACAAACAGATAAAAACACCCTTTTGTTCCCTCTGCTGTTGTTCTTTTAAATACCGAGAGGAGAAGATGGCAGGTGAAAAGCCCTCCCTCCTGACTAAAGCTTAGGTCTTTATTATGAAAAAAAAAAAAAAAAAAAAAAGTTATTGATTGATTGACAGTTTGGAGACCAGAGGCTGTGAGGGAAACAGAAAGACCACAGTTTAGCCTTTGTCTTGTGTCACTGCAGTGTCTCGCTACTTTTTTGCGGTGTTTAAACATATTTTAAACACATTATTTAGGCTTAGGGGGCTCTGCCTCCATTTTGCGGATTTTGATTATTGCGGGGGGCGCCGGTCCCCATTAACCGCGATAACTAAGGGATCACTGTATAGACCTTTTCGACTTAGAAATTGTGGACATGCGCCCCCTACTGGCCCTGCCATAACTGGACTGTGCGGTGCTCCACCAACTAACCCAAACACAGCAGCGTGGAGCATCTGTTACGGATAACGCAGACATGTCTTGGATTGATGATGTTAGGCAGTGGCCTCCAGTTACAGATGAAGGTAGTTTATCGCTGTTTTTAATGATTGGTTATGGAAATAGCATGATCTATTCCCATAATCAAACACTAAAAACTGGGGAACGCTGCAACGCTGGCTATAACTAACATCAACAAGCCATGAAGATTATGCTACTGTAACATTAACGCTAGCGGTAAATTAGGCTATGTGTTAATGTTATATTTAATTTATTTTATCATTCTCCTAAGTCATTCATTCATTCATTCATTGATTTATAGGCTTGTGCTAGTGCCGAGGGCTACAGTAGCCTCATACTGCTGTTCTTTCGGCCAGAATCGTCCGGGACTCTCAGCGGGACTATGAGTAGTACGAGATTGAATGTTAACGGCTGTATTCATTTGGAACAAAGTCCTTTCTGTTGATATTTTTCACCCACGTCTTCCTAACTTCTTGTTCTGCAAACAAGGCAGTCTTCGTGCAGTAAAGGCTTGTGTATTTCACATACTTTCTTCTTCCATTGTTGAATTTTCACGCCATTGTTGGCACAGTTTATGGCGGAACATGTATTCCCACTCGACCGACTCGACATTATAAAAATATATATTTGTAGAAAGAGAAAAACACTGCGAGCCGGTGAAAGTGTCGCTCCGTAGCACAACCCAGCAATGGCGGACGGGGTACTTCCAGGGGGCTGGCCCGAAAAGGTCTATACAAGAGAGCTCCGGGCCCAAGGTATTGGTTGGGTATGATAGTTTTAGGGAGCATTCAACGGAGGTCCCGATTGGTGTTTTTGGATGGCGCCGAGTGTTCAGGGGGGCGGTGCCTGGGGGAACGGGGAGGTTTTGTTTCTATTTGTTTCCAGAGAGGCATTTTCTTTATACTTATTGTTAAGAGACTACAAAGTCACTGTCAAATCTTTAATCTTTTTACATGAATAAGGTGTTGAAATTTGTCAGCTTTAATGTCAATGGTCTCAACGGACCCATTAAAAGGAAGAGGGTGTATGTTAAACATATTTAAAAAAGATTCAAACAGATATAGCCTTTATCCAGGAGACTCATCTGACAGCGCAACATAATAAATTAAAAAGAGGATGGATCGGCCAAGTCTTCTCTTCATCTTTCAGCTCTAAAGCCAGAGGAGTTGCTATTTTGATAAACAAAAATATTCCCATCACTGTTCAGGAAACTATAAGTGATCCGCTAGGCCGCTATGTCTTAATAAACTGTCTAATTTACTCTGAACAATGGACCTTGCTAAACCTTTATGCCCCTAATTATGATGACACTTCCTTTATTCAAGACACTTTTCTTAAAGTATCAGGGGGTCGTGAACATATTCTTATGGGAGGAGATTTTAATTTCTGTTTAGACCCGATTTTGGATAAATCAGCAACCTCCACTGCAAAGTCTAAGTCAGCCTCAACTACTATATCATTTATGGAAGATTTAAATCTAACAGATGTTTGGAGGCAAAAACATCACCAAACCATAGATTATTCTTTTTATTCAAACCGTCATAATTCACATACTAGAATTGATCTTTTTTTACTGTCAACACAGAGGCTTACAGAGCATTAGAGTCTGATTATTTGCCAAGGATACTTTCTGATCATTCTCCACTCACTCTATCTATAGTAATGCCTGAGAAAATGGCCAGCATGTACAGGTGGCGTTTGAATCCGACCCTCCTTAAAAAAAGTGACTTCTGTAAATTTGTCAGGGATCAAATCAAACTATTCTGTGAAAACAAACTGTCTAGGGCTTCCTCTCCGATTACTAATCGAGTTTCATACTATGGGGGATACATGGCGGAGAGTAAAAGGCTTATTTAAGAGTGATTACTGCAACAAATAATCTCATATACGAAAGGAAACTTAAAAAAATCATAGTATGTAGCATGTCAAGATAGTGGGAAAGTATTAGAAAAAAAGAAATGCTTGGGCTTAAAATCAAGATTTTCAAATGCCGAAACATAGGATAACCACAGAAACAATACAGAAGTTTATTGGTAAAAAGAAAACTCAAGTAATAATACAAACTATGCAAACTTATAGGGCTGAGAAAGACATTTTGAGAATGAAACAAAAAGGTACTACGATTAAACTGGGGGAGAAGGCTCATAAAGTCCTATCTTGGCAATTAAAGAAAGAGGAGTGTCAAAAACAATTAACCAAATTGAAGACGAACATGGCTGTATTACACAGAACCCAAAAGAAATAAATGAAACTTTTAAAAAGTTTTATGTTAATTTATACAAGTCGGAATCACCAGAAGATCTGTCCACGATAGATACATTCTTAAATAATATTGATTTGCCTAAACTGAGTCAAGATGATCAGAGGTATTTAGATTAACCATTTACCTCCAAAGAGATCGAAAACGCTCTAACGACACTGCAATCTAATAAATCACCAGGGGAGGATGGGTTTCCCCCCAAATTTTATAAAGAGTTTAAGGATTTGCTTATACCTCTCCTTATGGATGTAATTAATCTAGCATCTAAAACACAAAGCCTCCCTGATTCATTTTCAATGGCTATAATTACAGTGATCCATAAAAAAAACAAAGACCCCTTAAAGTGCTCTTCTTTCCGACCAATTTCACTCTTGAATGCGGATTACAAATTGATTTCTAAAGCTATATCAAACAGGTTGAGTGAATTCTTACCAAAATTGATAAACCGAGACCAGGTTGGCTTTATCCAGAAGAGATCCTCTGCCAATAACATGTCTAGGTTACTTAACGTTATTCATATGGCAACCTCCAGTACTGAACCTAGTATAGCCATTACGCTGGATGCGGAAAAGGCCTTTGATAGGCTTGAGTGGCCCTATCTATTTAAGGTTCTATCTAAATTTGGATTTGGCTCCTATTTTATTAATTGGGTCAGAACGCTGTATAAGAAACCACAGGCCAAAATAATTACTAATGGACAAATATCCACTGCCTTCCCCCTCAGTAGATCGAGCAGACAAGGGTGTCCCTTATCCCCTGGGCTTTTCGTTATAGCTATTGAACCTCTGGCCGAGACAATCAGACAAGATTTAGAGATAAAAGGTATAAAAGTGGACCAGATGATACATAAAATCAATCTGATGGCAGATGATATAATTCTGTATTTAACAAAACCGTCTGATTCCCTTGCTAAATTGAAAACCGTTTTGCATGCATTTGGATGTGTCTCTGGCTATAAGGTAAATTACGATAAATGTGAAATTCTTCCACTTTCAAATTTTGACTACACTGAACATCAGCAAAGAGGTCCATTTAAATGGTCTCCAAGTGGGATACGATACCTTGGAATCATGGTGGATAACAACCTTAAAAATGTGTACAAACTCAACTACTCACCACTAGTTAGTCGAATAATAGAGGATTTACAGAATTGGATGAATTTACCTATCACTTTGATCGGCCGAATAAATTGCATTAAAATGAATATATTACCAAGGCTGCTGTACCTCTTTCAGTCCTTACCAATTCCAGTGCCATCCAGTTTTTTAAAAAACCTGAATAAACATATTAGCAGGGGTGTCAACGGGAAATTGGAAAAAAAAAAACACTGAAGCGGGGGGGGGGGGGGGGGGGGGGGCTCGAGAAAATTTGGAGGTACTTTAGGAGGCATTCTGAGCACAGCATTGTGTATTTGTTCATATTGTTACTTTGATAATGAAAAGAACATTTTTTACTTACTGAAGATCCAACAGACTAAACATTTTACTGAAAATGTTTGATAGTGAAAAGAACATTTTTTACTTAAAATTTGTAAGTAAAAAATGTTCTTTGTGTTTCTGCATGGTTGAAACAAAAACCTGCAGCTTTTAACGGATCAGTTTGACACCCTTGCCTTAAGCCTTTACAATATACCTGGGGGGATAATTGACGTTACATAATGAAACGCAAAACTCGCAATCTGGTGCCTCACTGCACAGGTTTGCAAAACTCTGCTCATACTTAAAATCCAATTCTTACTTTCCCTCAACAGAAAATAAAAGATAAAAATGGCACAAAGTTTAATTATTCCTGCTAATGTGAGAATCCACTGAGCATAAGGCTGAGGTTAGATATCAAAAATAAAAGTAGTTGTTATAAAACAATTAAGTTGCCTATTAAAGGCAAAAATTCAGAATGACTAGTGATTCAGTCACTCATGAACTTCAACAGTAAAACATAACTGGCAACAAGATACATGGATCCAAAACTTTAGTAAGCAGTTATAGAAAATAGCATGTTAAATTCAACATGTCTACTTGATACCTGTAACTCTGAACATTAGCTTTTTTTAATTTTTTTTTTTTAAATCACAAAAAGCTCTGCTGAATAACTAATACTTCAGGCATGAAAATCCCCCACCTTTCGGCGAAATTTGCCGTTTTGAAGTCAAAAAGAGAGACCGACGTGAATCATGTAGATTCGAGGAGTTTTCTATTTTGAGAGGGGGGGGTTGGCGTCGGGAGATTTTTTTTTTTAATTTAATGATCATATAATTGCCCTAATATGTAAACTGAGCACTTCAGAAATTGGCAATTTAAATGTACTTGGAGGTTACTTTGCTAAGCGGGACGAGGCAGACGAGCTTTCGTTTCCTAGCTACATTTACCAGTGGTGAGAAGCGCTGTATATTTCATTCGCGTTGTCTAACAATAAATAAGTACAATGAGGAATAAACATCTCTCCTGTGAATTTAAAGCTAATAATCATCCATCCAAACAAGAAAGGGAGAAATATCAGAAAATATGTGTTTCAGGCTTACTTTGACCGTTGATCTGGCTGTGATAGCGGCTGTATTGTCAACGGGCTCATTGCGCATGCTCTGGTCTCAATCACTCAATCAACCAATCGCAATCGAGAATTCACGTCACGTTGGAGGTGGAGGTGGAGGGTAGGGTACACCCCCCCCCCCCCCCCCCCGAAAATATTAAACCGGATCTGCACGTATCTCAAAAATGACCCCCAGGATGGCAAAAAACTCTGAAATCAGTGTATCCGCGGAGAATTGACACCCCTGTATTATACACTTCATATGGAATGGTAAGACTCCAAGGGTTTCAATGGAAAAACTTACATGGGATTATAAACTGGGGGGTCTTCGACTGCCTAACCTTGAAAAGCATTATTTGGCTTCCCAGATGCGCCTTATTTCTTTTTTATTTGAAAGGGAAAATGTCCCACCAAGGGTTTCAATTGGAATGTATGCTGTTAAAGAAAAGGTTCCTGCAGACTTTATTTATAAATGGACATCTACAACCATCTCCAGAAGAACTGACAACCCTGTCTTGACTCATATCATCAAAACATGCCATGAAGTCCGGAAAAATATTGGACTAAAGAATATATTTTCACCCAGGACACCACTGAAACAGAACGAACTCACACCTATGTCAGTGGATAATAAGATCCTGGAAACGTGGCACCAGAAAGGGATTCATCATTTGGAGGACTGTTATAAGGATGGATGCCTGATGTCTTTTGAGGACCTAAGGAGGAAGTATGATCTGTCCAGTAGACATTTTTTTTGTTATTTACAGTTAAGATCATTTCTTAAATCTGTTTTGGGATCTGAAATGACTTTACCCATGCTCAGCGATCTGGAAAGACTGCTTCATGAGGGTAACGCACCCCGTCTAATTTCAAAAGTCTACTCCCTCTTGATGGATGATGCTCCAAAACCAGGTTTACATAAATCAAGGGATAAATGGGAGTCTGACTTGGGTGTGACAATGGGTACAGAGCTCTGGGCTGAATTGTGTCAAAAAAAGTCTAACTGCCACTCTTAATTCTAGATATAGGCTGACTTATTATAACTTTCTTCATCAAACCTATCTTACGCCACAGAAACTACAAAAATATAAACCTGAGATATCCAACCTGTGCTATAGATGTAGTATAGAAGAGGGTTCATTCCTACACTGCACTTGGTTATGCACAAAACTTAATACATTCTGGCATGATTTCTCTGGCATCATGACAAAACTCCTAGGACTACATCTCCCATTAGATCCTCAAATCTGCTTATTAGGAGATACTACAAATATTAACGCACGATTAAGAAAAGCTCAAAAGAGGTTTCTCTCACTGGCCTTGTGTGTTGCCAGGAAGTGCATTGCTATCACGTGGAAATCTGACTCCCAACTTTCTATAGGAAGATGGGTTTCAGAAATGAATAGCTGCGTTCCACTTGAAAAAATTACATATACACTCAGGAATGACTATAATACTTTTACAGAGATGTGGCAGTCCTATTTAGCATATATAGACACATTGCCAGCTTCTATGGTGGACGGGTTGTAGTTTTTTGCAAGCTCTTTGTTGTCAGTGCATACTGTTGTCTTTCTTGCCTCTCGACCGTTTTTTTTTTTTTTTTTTTAATAATTCTATATCATTATTACTAATATTATTTTCTTTATTTATCAATTTTGAGTGTCTATTTATTTTTTTTGTGGGTGGGTTGGGGAAGGGGTTTCGTGTTGTCATGTATGTTTTGAAATTGAAAACTGAAAAATAAAATATTCTAAAAAAAAAAAAAAAAGAATGATTGCTATTACAAAAAACAAAACACATTCAACCATAAGCCTTTGTCAGTGAAATGGAAATACTTCAACCAAGTGTTGACAGCATGTCCAAGGGCTGGCTAATTCAATTCAATTCAATTCAAATTTTAAAAATATAGTTAAATTCTTAGGGAAATTGAATAATTCAACTCTGATTTGGGTTTGTGATGTCACAGAACCCTATCCATCATCTCAGTGTAGTACTTTCATACTACACTTTTAAATGTAACACTTCATACATCCAAATACACATTCTGAACCACAGAAAAATATCATACTGATCCAAATGTGAGACAATCCCCATGATAGAACTATAAAACTGAGTGAAGTATGCAGGACTTCATTTCTTTTTTCAGTGACTCACATGTGCAGACAACAAGGGCAGACAGAGATATGAAGAGGAGCAGGAAAAGCAGTGGTGTAATCCAGGACATGCAACTGTAAAACATGGTTTCTATAGCCCCAATACTGAACTGTTAGCTGCCAGTTTCCCTTCTTATTTACAGAGAGGTCACCAGTTTACATACTGCCATCAGCTGGAGCTGATGCTCCATCTGACTTCATTCGCTCTGCTGTTGCTAAGTTACAGACACAACAACCCAGCTTGTTCCTGGCTGTTACTGGGGATTCAAACCATCTCTCTCTGCCAAATGTTCAGTGTTTCAACAGTTTGTCAACTGCTCCATCAGAGAGAGTAAAATATTGCATTTGTTTTATGCTAACTTCAGAAAAGCATCCAGGTCCTCTACACAACCTGCTCTGGGCAAAGCAGATCATAATCTGGTTTCTCTCTCCATCATTTAGAGGCAACGTGTGAAGAGTTAGTGATCACAGGCAGCTGCAGAAACTCTATGGGGGTGTTAGGAGGCTCCAGACTGGGATGCTCTCTATGAGCCAGAAGAAGATGACATCAATGCGATGACTGCGATAACGAAATTAACTTCTGTGTGGACAACACCATCCCCACCAGAACAGTGAGATGCTTCCACAATAACAAACCCTGGATCACCAATTACCTGAAAGAGCTTCTAAACAAGAAAAAAAAGCCTTCAGGGAGGAACACAGAGAACTATTGAGGTCAGTACAAAAACAACTGAAAGTCAAGATTAGAGACAACAAGGAGATGTACAGGAGAAAGTCAAACAGACCTCCCACCCTCCCTTGGTCCACAGCTTCTCTGCCCCCCTCCCCCCCCCCCATCCCCCATCATCTCTCTCATCTAAAGCTTCCATAAGATAAACCCCCCCCCCCCCCCCCCATCACCAAAACTACTGAACCTCATTTTCTTTAATTAAAGGCATTCATTTGAATGGAACCACAAGCCAAAATCCTTTAAATGTAATTCTTTGTTACTATGGAGTGCACTTTTTCAGTTTCTTTACACAGACAAGTCTAACTTGTGTCAGTACATTATGACCTGTGCATTATTTTTTATTGTCATTGAGGAATGCATTTTTTCAGTTAGTAATTCTGATGCATGTATTTCCATCAGTTCAAGGAGCCTTTATTTTTTTATATCAGTCAGTAATGAACCTTATTTAAGTTAATGTGAGATATTGTAACAGATATCAAATAGGTTTGTTTTTTTTTACTTTTTTTACTCTTACTGTCTACGAAAATGTTTGAGAGGCTTGCCAATAGTTATTCACTGTAAAAAATAAATATCTGTTCATTTAAAGAGTCAACTATTTTTGATTTTGTTTATAGTATTGATGTAATGATCTTAGGTATATGTGTGTGTTATCGGTATCGGTCTTTAGGAGCTGAAAGTTATCGGTATCGGATTTAAAAAAAACAGTAATCATGCATCCCTAGCTCCAGTACCAAAAAGATCTCATCCATCTTCTCCCAATGACTATAGACCTGTACACCTAACATTCCACATCATGAAAGTCCTTGAGAGACTTTTATTGGTCAACCTGAATAAGCAAACAAGCTCCTTCGAGGGCCCACTGCAGTTTGCTTATTATCGTGGGGTTGGAGTTGAACATGCCATCATACACCTGCTTCAACAAACCCACATTCATCTTAACAAAGCAGACAGCACTGTAACGATCATGTTTTTCGATTTCTCCAGTGCATTTAACCCCATCCAGCCTATTTACTACAAAAGAAACTCCAGAAGATTCTGGGGGATGGCTCCACAATCACCTGGATTACCTGGATACACCTGGATTCTGCAGTCATCTAAGCAGCATAAGAGCCAGTGACTTAAAGAAACTGAACAGACTGAAAGAAGGCTGGGACTGTTCTGGAGCTGATTCTACAATGGAGGATACTTCATAAAATAAAGAAGATCATGGACAAGCCTCAGCCCTCTACACAACACAGTGATTCAGCAACACAGTGTCTTAAGTCAGAAGCTTCACTGCAACACAGGCCACTACAGGAAATCCTTCCCGCCCACAGCAATAACCTTCTTTAATGAATCACTGGAGACTTAAATCATGACAGTAACTGCTACACTTTAATTCCCCTTCAGGGATCAATAAAGTATTTTTGAATTTAGTTGTTATAAGCAATCTTTTCAGGCTCACCATAACTGTTGTTTGGCCACTCTGCAGTGTTTATCATCATAATCTTAAAGCATGCATCATATTTAAAGTATCAGTAAAAATTACATCTGTGTAAAACAATATTTAACTTTTTCATATGAGAAATGATTTGTCATATAAAAAGACTTGTTGATTGAACCAAACCAAAGGATGCACCATGGTGCAATCTGTATCTCTCACCTGTTCAGGTGTGTCTTTGGGATCATCATCTTTCTCCACGTCAAATACCCAGGATGGAGCTCCAATTCTGGGAGTTCCCAGTGGATCATTTCCTAGAACAAACCAAATAACAGGGGGAAAAAAAATCAAAGTCATGATAGATTGATGGGTAACAAAGCTGCTACACTGCTTTTGACTTCTGAAGTAAATGTGAATTGGAGATAAGTGAACAGATGACTGAGGTCACCTATGAAGTTAAAAAGCCCCAGGGTTGCAGGCCTATTGGGATGAAAGCTCTGGATGTTACGGAGCTGTCTTGGCTGGGTAAGATCCCCCTAATTGATTCAGCCTCTGTCTGCCAGAGTCAGTCACTGGGCCAGGTCTCTGCTTAAAGGGTCCCAAGTTGTGGCCTGGAACCATCCCCTTGCTAGATTTCCTCAACTTTGTTTAAGCTGGTGGCGAGGAGACAGGCCTAGTTCTCACTGCGTACTTCCAAATGCCTATCCTGCAACCACCGATAACTGACCTAGAAGGAATAGCCTGGCTCAAGGTACAGTCACCAGTCACATTTGTTAACAGCAGCTCTCCCCTTATGATCTGGGCTTTTGTTAACGACTAGGTTAGGTTTAGTGGCTAGGATAATTAGCCCCAAAGATCTAACTATAGATCCTTGGGGGATCTATAACTATACTGGGGTAAAGTAACCTTTAAGAACCTTATGTTGTTAATGCTAAGGCACACTCAAATCTTTACCTTATGAGGGTGAGGACAGATTCAATGTCCACCATGACATCTTATGATAATTTTGTATTTATTAAAACAGGTTAGCAGGGTTAGGTGACAGCATTCATTGATTAAACGTTGAAAAATAACTTCTAATTCTACTCTAAAAACAAAGCTATGGCTTGCACTTCTGTTCATCTGTATTGATCCAGGCTGGTTAGGGGTAAGCTGTGGCTTGTAATTCCATTCATTTGACTTGATCCAAGCTGGTTAGGGGTGAGCCAGTGGCCAGATCGCTCTATCCGAGGCTGCTGAGGCAGGGTGTCTAGGCGTGGTCCTTCCAGCCACAGGGTGGGTGCCCCAGGAACTCAGGTATCCAGCCCCTCCCCCTCTCTAGCAGTGAGCTAGGGAAAAATCCAAAAGGCTACAATTTTATTCTTCAAGTCTTGGGAAATACTGCTTAACCGTTCTTGCATCTTCTTTCTCTGTTCTAGTCTTGAAGAATAAATCCTCTGGAAAATACCTTAGTGTTGGTTAGCTCTCGGTCCCAGCCGGTCTTTCTTCCTTCAGACACCCCAACAGAAAACGCTATTTTCCCCAAAACTCTCGGTTTTCTGCTTCCTTGTTCGACACTTCTCCTCACCTCAGCCCCAATTCACCTTGTTTGGTATCATCCTGGATCCACAACTCCTGATTGGTTGATGTACAATGGACGCGTGCAATATCACATTTACATAACATTCCTCATTGGTTAACACACAATAGGGCGTACATAATTAAAGATCACATAACTCTCCTGGTTGGTTGATGCTCAACAGGGGCGTACATAATTAAAGATTACATAATACTCCTGATTGGTTGATGCTCAACAGAGGCGTACTTCGTTAAATCACATAGCGCTCCCCTTTCCCCCTCATCGCATCAACCCTTTCCAGTTGCTTCTCAAGGCGTGGTGCCCCTCATTTGTGCCTGAGCGCCCTCCTCTCAGCCCTGACGTTTCCAGCGCCCCTCTAAAGGTTCAGAACGCCCCCTGGGGGGTGGTACCGCCCCCTTTGAGAAATCCTAACCTAGATCAACATATTTCTTGTTGTTTACTGATCAGTAGTCATTATAATCATTATTTATCACAATAATCATTACATTTCACAATTCATCATTGCTACACATCTGAATCTACTACACTATAAACACAATCTATTATAATCTGCATTTGTGGAACTGCGAGCTCACAGTCTGCGATATTTCCTCCTTTTTGGCTGAGACGTGACTCTGCGGGATGATCCCAATCCTCTGACTGGGTCACCTGACAGCTGACAACTCTCCGCAACATGTGATGGAGTGATGGTTCCCCTTTTTCAGAAGGACCAAAGGGTGTATTGTAATTACAGGGAACACTCCTCACTGTCTCTGGTAAGGTGTAGGTAGGGAATGTTGGAGAAGAGATTCTGGTGGATAACTGAACCTCAGATTTAGGAGGAACAATACTATGGGCCATAGGACTTAACCAGCACTACCCTTTGTCAAAGATTCTGTTCATAATTTCTACAGACACAATGTGTTGGTGCAACCAAGGAGAGTTTTATTGCATCAGGTTTTCATCCTCACTTTCACTGGAGAAATTTATGAAGTGGCAGGGATGAGAATTGCAACCTCCAAATCTCAGACTACGGTTCTCGGTCAGAAAAGGGTGGATTGCCCCTTTTTCTTTTATTCCTAACCACACCAGTGGGTGAGTAATGACCAAAGGAATGAGAAGGAAAATACAAGTGGCTGAAATAAGTTAGCTCTGCAGGGTTGCTAAAGGAGAAGGGAGCCAATTGAAATAGTTTGTGCATCCGTTTAGGATGCCTACCCTTCCCTCACTGAGAGAAGGCCTCAAGGAAGACCAAGGACAAGTTTGAGAGACTATGTTTCTCAGCTGGGTTAGGGTTATGGGGAATGCCTTGGTGCCTTCACAGAAGAGCTGAAAAAGGGGCTAGGGTGAGGGAAATCTGGACCTCTCTACATAGCTTGCTGACCCTGAAACCTGAACCCAAATAAGAGGAAGACAACGGATCTCTACTAAGATTTGTAATGTTGAAAGTTATTGAAAGAAAGTAAAAAATGAAAGTGCTGCTTATACTGACTGCCAACCTTTCTGCAGCTCTAGTTTCATTTCTATTCCTATCAAAATTAATCACTGAACTTGTCAAAATTATTGTTGATATTTATACCAAGGTGGAGCTTGTACTCAAGATACAATAAGCAACAAGGGCAAAAGTTGTCTGGACTGGTTGGCTCAAAGTCTACAATGCTGCTATTGTGTGCATAAGCTTTTAGAACAACAAACCAGTTAGGTCAATTAGTCATGCACACTGGCTGCAGAAAGCTAATCTCAACTGGTATTATGGAAAAACAGTCTACAAGAAGAAGACCTCTCGCTATCATTCACATGATCTTTCAGAGGGAAGTAAACATTGGCATTGATTTGTGTAATGTTGTACCTTGGTCATCCAACAGACCTGGCAGTGGGTACGGAGCTTCTTCTTTCAGGTCACAATGCTGAATCCAAGCTGGGTAACTCAGGTCAGGCACGCTATTGATTTCAGAACAGTCCATGTCAGCTTTGTTACTGGTGAACCAATGAGGGAGGTGGGACAGTGACGATGGTTGTGCCAAGTCTGAGCTCACTGCCCTATCTGCAAACTGGCAGATGGAAAGAAGAATCGTGAGGTTTGCTACATTCTTTAATTGCCAGGATTAGTGATGCAAAAAATGAGACAAAGATAATAATTTCAGAGGTCTTTCCATCTTTGGTGTGATCTATAATCAATCTCAATTGAAAAACACAAAATCTTTTATGGGGAAAGCAAAAATAAGGAATTAAAATAAAGTGGTTGCATAAATATTGAACATCCTTAAAACTAATACTTCCTTGAAGCACCTTTTGAGATATTTCAGTAGCCAGTCTTTTTGGGTAGGAGACTATAAGCATGGCATATCTTGATGGACTATTCACAACTCTATCAATCTTGACTAAGGCCCCAGTTCCAGCAGTGACATGTAGTGTTGTTTTTCCATCAAATATATCTTTTGTAATTGTGGCCATAAAGTTCAACCTTGGTTTCATCAGACCATAGTACATTTTTCACAGACTTTTGAGAGATTTCAAAGCTCTTTTTTTCAAAATGTAGCTGGGTATGAATGTTTAGCTTCCTTTTAAATGTGACATGTCTTTGATGCTCTGGAACCTTTCTGTGGACCACAGCTTTTGCTGGAAGGTGCGAGAAAGAAGATATCAGGAAAACCTTGCTAGAACTGCTAAACTTTATTTATAGTTAATCAGAGACACTGCAACTGTTCGCAGGAGTGTATTTCTATTTAAGATGACTTTGAATGTGATTGGTTACTTCTGAACACAGCCACATCCCTAGAAATAAAAATAAAATAAAAAAAACGGGTACACACTTATGCAACCATATTGTTTTAATATAAAATATTTTGTTTCCAAGTTTGTTTGTTTATTTTTCCCAATTATGTTGTGCAAGTTATAGTCCACATTAAAAGGTGGAAAAAGTGCTGAAATCATTTATCTTCATCTCATTTTGTTACATCATAAAAGCATTTTACAAGTTTTCTGCAAAATTTATATATATACACACATACATATATATAAGGGCTGGGGAACGATTAAAATTTTTAATCGCGATTAATCGCAAGATTTCCCTGATTAATCGCATTGTATACAGAAAATCAAATAATTATTCAAAAGTAGTGTAAAGGTCACTTTTATTTAAATGTTCTGCTGCCATATGAACTAAAGTTCCATAACATTTGTTGTTCAAACACTTTTAACATCAGCACTTGTCAGTAACACATATTTAGTGTTAATCTCATCTTAAAAATGTCAAATAAAATAAAGCTTATTGCCACTGCCAGAGCATTAATGTCATCCTGTTTTTTTAATGAAAAATAAAAAAAGTTTACCAGCAAAATTCTAACAATCTAGAGCATACCTGTGAAGTTTTGGATTTGAAAATAAGGGAAATTTTGAGTCTGTCAATTAATGGCACGCAGGAAACAAAGCAGCTGGCTGAAGTTCAGGAAGTAGTGCAGCTGTTCATAAAGTCACGTTGACATAATGTGAACATTCATTATAGCCTAAATGAAAACACTAAAGGGGTATATATAAAGGGTATTTATTTGAAGGGATTTGCATATTTTTTGTTCATTTAACATTGCTTGTATTTACATTTACATTTGATTTTCTTTCCACACATTGTTTTCATTTCATATTGCTCTTCTTTTACAGTTTTTCATCTCATTTTATGTGACTTTTCTTTTAATGTCTTGTTGTGTTGCAGACTGAATTCTTTATGACTTTTTTGGAAGGAGTGTATTTGTGGACTGGTCCAGAGTAGTTTATTTTACATGAGAGAAGAGCGCAAACAAATCTGTTGTCTAAAATCCTATTCTCTGTAACAATCTTTTTTTTCTTCGGGCGCTGTCACTCATCAGATGTCACACACTAACCTCGCGACATCTACCACCTACAGTACCGGTAGTGGTGGGCCACTGCTGTGGCAGTTATCACGAAGCAAGTGACTAATCTCAGATTGAGAATGTTTTTTTTTTTCGTTTTTTTTTAACTTGGTCCGATGTGGTATTATTATTTTTTAATAACGCAGGTTAAAATACGGGAGATTTACGGGAAAAATACTAATACGGGGGGACGGCGGGAGAGAAGAGTAAAATACGGGACTTTCCCGGCCAAACCGGGATACTTCACAGGTATGATCTAGAGGCCACAATCAGAACATTAAAACAGATAATTTCTGAGGTAACAGCAGAAACTTTTAACGGGGAGTTCAACTTGTCAGTTGTTACAAATAACCTTGTTTCTGTTGAATCCTCCGTCTGGGAGAACTTTAAAATGAAAATGTCCATGTTAAAGTTCAGTAACTTTACCAATTTGTGTATCATTCGTTCTTTCCATTTTTAAATGTCAATCAAAAATTAAAACAAAATAAAAAGGTGACATTTTTATTTGTTTTTCATTTTTTTAATCCAACACAAAATAAAAGAAAAAAATGCTTGTTTTTTGATATATACACACGTGGACATAATTGTTGGTACCCCTCAGTTAAAGAAGGAAAAACCCACAATTCTCACTGAAATCACTTGAAACTTACAAAAGTAACAATAAATAAAAATTTATTGAAAATTAAACAATCAAAATCAGCCATCACTTTTGAATTGCTGATTAACATAATTATTTAAAAAAACAAACTAATGAAACAGGCCTGGACAAAAATGATGGTACCTCTATAAAAGATTGAAAACTATTTGACCAGAGTGACATGATTAACTCAGGTGTGTCCTTAAATTGACATCACAGGTGTTTCCAAACTCATAATCAGTCAGTCTGCCTATTTAAAGGCAGACAAGAAGTCACTCTGTTGTTTGGTGAAAAGGTGTGTACCACACTGAACATGGACAACAGAAAGCGAAGGAGAGAATTGTCCCAGGACATCCGAAAAAAAAATGATAGACAAACATCTTAAAGGTAAAGGCTATAAGACCATCTCTAAACAGCTTGAAGTTCCTGTGACAACAGTGGCTCATATTATTCAGAAGTTCAAGACCCACAGGACAGTAGCCAACCTCCCTGGACGTGGCCGCAAGAGGACAATTGATGACAAATTGAAGAGACGGATCGTTCGAATTGTATCCAAAGAGCCCAGAACAACCTCCAAAGAAATTAAAGGTGAACTCCAAGGCCAAGGTACATCGGTGTCAGATTGCACCATTCGTCGTTGTTTGAGCCAAAGTGGACTTCATGGGAGATGACCAAGGAGGACACCACTGCTGAAAAAAAAATCATAAAAAAGCGAGACTGGAATTTGCAAAAATGCATGTTGAGAAGCCACAAAGCTTCTGGGAGAATGTCCTTTGGACAGATGAGACCAAACTGGAGCTTTTGGTAAGGCACATCAACTCTATGTTCATAGACTCTAAAACCAAGCATACGAAGAAAAGAACACTGTCCCTACGGTGAAACATGGAGGAGGCTCAGTAATGTTTTGGGGCTGCTTTGCTGCATCTGGCACAGGGTGTCTTGTCTGAATGTGTGCAAGGTAAAATGAAATGAAATCTGAAGACTATCAAGGCATTCTGGAGAGAAATGTGCTACCTAGTGTCAGAAAGCTTGGTCTCAGTTGCAGGTCATGGGTCTTCCAACAGGACAACGATCCAAAACACACAGCCAAAAACACCAAGAATGGCTGAGAGAAAAAGCGATGGACTATTCTAAAGTGGCCTTCCATGAGCCCAGATCTGAATCCCATTGAACATCTGTGGAAGGAGCTGAAACATGCCATTTGGAGAAGACACCCATCAAACCTGAGACAACTGGAGCAGTTTGCTCATGAGGAGTGGGCCAAAATACCTGTTGACAGCTGCAGAACGCTCATAATTACCTAA
>JAGFBZ010000664.1:200000-255903 GCA_018398805.1 Hirundichthys speculiger
TAAAACTACATACAGAGGTTTCGACCGCAGCTGGTTTAAATGTCGCCATCTTTGGTCTTCTATTGCACCTAAGAAAGGAAAAATAGCAGAGATGTGGCATCAAACTGGAGGTTATGTCTGTTTTCCGGCTGTCTTCCAGGTGAACGCAGGAAAACATCCACAGTGATAATGTAATGGATGACAAAAGACAAAATTACTATAAACCAATTTCCAAATTTGAAGTTTTCTTTGATTTTTTTTTGGTACTTCTTAAATTGTAAACGAGGCTCAGAATTGTAAAACTTTCTTTGCCAAATAGTCTGTTAGATGTATATAACATTCTATTCTTCTGTGAGCCTCATCCTATAGACAGGCCTAGTGCCATTATTTCATACAGCAGCTAGAAAAACATAAAAATAATAATATAATAATAATAATAATAATAATAATAATAATAATGAGCCACCTAGCAACAAACAAACATTGTAGTGTTCTTGCCCTGCTCTCTTCCTTTCAACTTTGTGTAGAATCACTCTAACAAGTTGCTCCGCAGGATCTGATTGGAGCGGCCATCCAGTTACCAGCAGATTTACCAGTGAGAGTCCAGTAGGCTTGGCACAAGTGGGGATTCGGTCCAGTTGGAGTTGTAACATTCATATTAGCTGTTCCCAGTATTGCACTCTTCCAGGCAAGGATCTCAGATGTTCTTCCTGGTATCTGTTGGAGCAACCTATCCAGCTCGGGGGTTAGGGGGTGCCTAGTGTCTGACACCTTACTAAACTGTGGGAGCAGTGCTATAATCTGGGGTTGCTCCCGTACGAGGTTCATTAACGTTATGTTCCCAAAGAATGAGCTCACCTGACTACCTGAATTTACTGAATGACTATGTTACTCCATCAATGGATTTTTTTTTTTTTTTTTGGTCCGTGGTGGTGGGATGGCCGTTCCAAGATGACAATGTCAGGATCCATCAGGCTCAAATTGTGAAAGACTGGTTCAGGGAGCAGGAGACATCATTTTCACACATGGATTAGTCACCAGAGTCCAGACTTTAACCCCATTGAGGATCTTTGGGATGTGCTTTAGTAGACTTTGCACAGTAATCCGACTCTCCAATCATCAATGCAAGATCTTGGCGAAAAATTAATGGAACTCTGGAAAGAACTAAATGTTGTGATGTTGCAGAAGCTTATAGAAACAATGCCATGGCAAATGCTTGCTGTAATCAAAGCCAAAGGTGGTCCAACAAAATATTAGGGTGTGTGACTTTTTTTGGGTGGGCAATGTATTACTTTAACTCATTTGCAAATCCCCCCCCCCCCCCCCCCTTCTCTTTGGATCCAACATCTCTTTCTTTCTACTTGTCCAGTTATCGTTGAAATTTTTGAGCATTCTGCTGTTCTTTGGCTCTTGAAGCTGCTGCTTTTGATCCAGTATACCATGACATTATATTATTGCAACTAGACTGGGCATAAGTGGACATGAACCTTAACTGGTTCCAGTCACATTCATCAGACAGGAGTTTCTCTGTTTACCTAGACCAGTACTCTGCAGCTGGATCCCCACTTTAT
This sequence comes from Hirundichthys speculiger, assembly GCA_018398805.1. Classification (NCBI taxonomy): domain Eukaryota; kingdom Metazoa; phylum Chordata; class Actinopteri; order Beloniformes; family Exocoetidae; genus Hirundichthys; species Hirundichthys speculiger. The sequence continues at coordinate 201,551 of JAGFBZ010000664.1, forward strand.
CATTGTACTGCAAACTATTTTTGAGAAACCTTGGTTTGATTTTTGACTCGGGTTTTTAAATTTGATACATAAATTTGATAATAAACAGATTAATTCAGTTTTTGAAACCAGCATTTTTTTAACTGAGGCGCTTAAGCCTAAATTTCTCCTAAAGACTTTGAGCAGGTTATTGGTGATTTTGTTACCCGTTGTCTGGATTACTGTAACTCTCTTACTAATGGAAAGCTTGTCTTCTGACAGGGAAGAAACAACATGAGTACATCGCTGGCTTCCTGTCCAGTTCTGGATCCAGTTTAGGATTTTGTTTGTTTATAAGAGTCTTAACAACATGGAAGCACCTTACTTGTCAGCGTTTGTACACTTTTATACTCCATCCAAAGCACTGAGATCAACCAACCAGTTGGTACAGATGGTTGGGGATGGCGTGCCTGCTGCTACTGGTGTTTACTGAGATAGTTTGTGTTCATGGATTCTGGAGGTGAGGTTAAATACTTGGAAGGGAAAAAAAGCTTTTGATTCCTTCTTAAAAAAAATAAATAAATAAAAAAAGAATATCACCAACTCCACTGTTAAGACACCAAAAACATTGGAATATTGAACTTGGGTGTTCAATGTTAGACTGTACCCAATGCAAAGTATTGCATTTAGAAGCATCACCTTAACCCAGCACAGAAGTGGTGACAACTAGACCTTTTTTTTGGTTTCAAAGAAAAAAGAAAAATAAATAAATTATTAATTAGAACAAAACAATACTTAATTTTAACGCTGAGAAAAATTAAGCATGGGGTTATTTGCCCTTTATTTTAGGTATTTCTATTCTTGCTCTCTTATATACGCATGGTAATATTTCTTTCATGAAATAAAGGGAGAAAAGAAGTAATCTAAACCTGTGGGTCCTGGTAGGAGGAGGATGATGGCGGTGCTGGTTCAGGTGGTTGGGGGTTGCGGCTGTATGTGCTAGCCCGGTGGAGAACCGGCAGGGTAGGGAGGCTCCAGACTGGGACAGGTGACCTGGACCAACAGAGGAGAAGAATCAGGCAAAAAGAAACACACACCAGGGATGTATTGCTTATAAATGGACTGATCTGGAAAACCTAATCTTTCAAACAAACCAGAACAATCAGTCCAGCAAGAGGAGTCTGTCTAGTGCCTTTCATTTGTTGCAGAGTCAAGAAAGCTGTTTTTTTTCATGATAAAAACAGTGTAGACTGAATGCCATACTCCAGTCACCAAACAACTGAAGCTGAAGACTGAAGCTGCCTTGCCGAGGCAGATTCATATAATTTACTATTCAAAAAAATAGGTGTTTTCAATAGAAATACTGGGTATAAACTTCCTACAACACATAAGCTATACAATGAAATGTTGAAGACTCAACTGTGAACCAGTTGACTAGCTGGTTGAACGAGAATGAGTCAGAGAAATGATGTGGCATTCAATTAAATTCACTTCAAAAATACTTTATTCATCTCCTAAGGGAAATGAAATAGTTGCAGGAACTGTCAAGATTTAAGTCTCTGAAGTGATTGTAGATAGTTATTGCTGGATCAGTCAGTTGATCTGAAGAAGCCTCTGACTGAAGACACTCTGCTGCCGAATCACTGTGTTGTGAAGAGGATGCTAAGAGTTGTCCAACATGTTCTTTTTATGAAGTATCGTCCTTTGCAGAATCAGCTCCAGAGGCTCCACAACAGTCCCAGGACAGAGACAGCCTTTATTAGTTTTAGTTTCTTTAAGTCAGTGGCTCTTGTGCTGCCCCCCCCCCCCCCCCCCCACCCCCCCCCCCCCCCCACCCCCCCAACAGACTAATGGGAGATATGCAACATCTTGCGGCAAACACTGAAGGACCTAATCTTCCTTAGGAAGTAAAGTCTGCTCTCTCTTCTTATAAACAGCATCAGTGTTGTGTCTCCAGTCCAGTCTGTTGTCCAGGTGAACACCAAGGTAGTTATGCTCCTCCATTGTCCCCACTTCTTCTCCCATGATGGAAATGCTGTTTGTTCCTGGTCTACCTAAAATCCACTATCATCTCATTTGTCTTGTTTACATTTAGAATGAGATGAGATGATTGCTCCCACATTAGGCCAAAAAGTGGTCCACCAGTTCTCTGTCCTCAGTCTCTGGTCCATCACTGATACACCCCACAAGTGCAGAGTCATCTTGAGTATTTCTGCAGATAAAACAGGACTCCGACTGGTCCTGGAAGTCTGAGCTGTCCAAAATGAAGAAGAGTGGTGAGAGTACAGTGCCAGGGCTTAAAGTAAGAAAAAATCCTGAGCCTGAACTTTTTTATGGGGGTGCAGTGGATCCAACGCATACACATTATTGTCAACTTTTTGACATTGTGATTAGTAATATACAAGATGACCTACAATTTAAATGTGAATTTTAGAAAGTAAAGGTTATTAAGTTATAAGTGAAAACGTGAAACTAAGTCAAGCCAATTAATCTGATTCATTTAGCAACTATTTAATTCAGTAAAGGACAATTTGTACAAAACAAACCTAAATTGAATCTTTTCTATCATTTTTGTTCAAAACAATGGTAAATTATGTTATAGGAAATACATTCCATTTGGTCTTGACTCCTCTCCAACATAAACTAGCTTCTTGGAGCACAACACACAAAAACAGGTACCAGGCTCCCTTAGCATCTGGCACCAGCTCCCAAACGCTAACGGTCTCCACCATTTATCTCTGTCGAGGCCCAGCGCCACTTGAATTTTGCTTCTATTCTTCTGATTGCGGGAGAGAAAACTGCCAGCTCGCCTCGCCTGCGTTCAAGACCACTCAGAGATAATGTGTCTCTGTTTGTGTGGTTTTTTTTTTCCTGGATCAGAGTCAAACGCCGGAGATCCAGCACGGTGCCGGAATACTTTAAGCCCTGCAGTGCCCTGTGGTGCTCCACCAAATCAGGCAGACAATCATTCAGTCTCTTCAACTGTGGGCTGTTTTTCATGTAGTCAATAATCCAGATGATTGTGGAGGCATCCACCTGTGTCTTCTTGAATTTCTTGTGTAGTATAGCAGACTGGACGGTGTTAAATACACAGGAGAAATCAGAAAACGTGATCCTCACAGTGCTGCCTCCTTTGTCCAGATGATCGTGGGTTTCTTGAAGCAGGTTTATGATGACGACGACGACAACGACGACATTTTCAACTCCAACCCCACGATAATAAGCAAACTGTATCAGATCCTGGAAAGAGCTTGTTTGCTTATTCAGGTGGACCAATAAAAGTCTCCAGGTCTTTGGTGATGTGGGACATTTGGACAACAGGACTAGAGTCATTTAGGGGAAGGTAAATTACATGTTTTTGGTACTGCAGGGAGGCAGGATGTCTTCCACAGTAGTGGAGCCCTCTCCTGGCTCAGGCTGGTGTTGAACAATCCCACATAGCTGGTCTGCACAGACTTCCTGTCCAGGACTCTGGGGTTAACACCATCTGGACCCACAGCCTTGTTGTACAGCCTCTATCATCTCCATAAGACAAATCCAATGTTTTATCCTCTCTGGTGGAACAGTTGACACACTGTGGAAACGTTGGAGAGAAAGACATGGTTGAAATCAGCAGTAAAGGCTGCTTTAAACCTCCTTCTTCTCTCTCTCGGTTTTGCTCCAGCTTTTAGGCATTTGCCGATTGTGCTCGTAAAAGTGGCATATTATGCTATTGGCAGTGCTCGTTTTTTGCCCAAATTATGGTCAAATTATGCTCGTTTTTCAAAATTATGCTACTTTTTAAAAAAATTATTCTGTGCACAAACTTCACAACTCACAAGACAAGTTTGAACATTTGAACATGTATTTTATTAACCTCCAGTTACCATGGCAAAGTATTCACATTTTGAGTAAATGACGAACTGTGCATGCGCGCTGGGTTTCAAAACAAATAAAATCAAATATAGGCCGTGCTAAATCGTGCAGTTTCTGACAAAACCCTGGATAAGAAATTTACATTGAACAATCTTGCTGTTAAACAGCAACAGTTAATTAGCGCTTGTTATATTGTAGCGTCACACTTGCTTGCAAGTAATCTGCAAGTGCACGATCTTGTTGATCACTGAATGAAGCTGCCAGGATGCTGAATAGGCGTCTATCCCGGGCAAGTTGTGCAGGCTTTGGTCTATCCTCTCTGTTCTCGCTTCCTTGTCAATTATCTGGATCATGTAAATTCACTGCACTTGACTCGTTGGCGGCCGCCATTTTGAAACGAGCACTGGGAGAAAAACTACAAGACTACAAGATACAGACTTCCGGTTCTGTTTCATCGAAAAGAAAAAGTAACCAGTAAAAATTCAAGCAGCAGACCATCCAAACCTTGAGGAAAAATTATGACGTCATCCCGATAGGTCCGATATCACGACGAACAGCCCTGATAACATATATATTTCTGTCAACACAGCAGTGTCTCGCTCCCTCTGAGCCTTGAATGACTGGCAGTGAATATTATGTTCAAGTAACGTCGGCATAATCAGAAAAACAATTACTCAATCAGGAAAATCAAGAATACTCCCTCATGCCAGAAAACAACTCGTTAACTCGGTCACAATTTTGGTAGTTGCTGACTTAAATTGATATTCGCAGTATTCTCCCACATGTTACACATAAAAAAAGAAAAGAATAGAAAAGGTTGAAAGAACAACTAGCAAACAAGGGAACGGAGGAATTTACGTTACACCTTGAATGCAGCCTGCAGCACAGCGCTGATCTCAACAAACATGGCAGCGTGGAACTTCGTTAAAGTTTCAGAAGAAGATAGTTTGGTGGTTATTTGTGATGAATCCTCCGAGTGAAATCTACGAAGAGGGAAGCACAAGCTTTAATACGTAAAACCTGATCAGCCTCCTACAACATAACAATCACTTCCATGGAGTTTTGAAATCGCACTAACGTGAGCAATGGAAGCTAATGCTAACGGGCGCAACCCAGCAGCAGTCTCCCCTCTCCTCTCCCTCATTCCTCTCATCTAAAGCTTCCATGAGATAACAAAATAAAAACTACTGAACCTCATTTACTTTAATTAAAGGTATTACTTTAAATGGAACCACAAGCCAAAATCATTTAAATGTTAATCTTTTTCAGTTAGTAATTCTGATGCTTGTATTTCCATCAGTTCAAGGAGCCTTTATTTTTTATATCAGTCAGTAATGAACCTTATTTAAGTTAATGTGAGATATCAAATAGGTTTGTTTGATAGCTTTAAGAAAATGTTTGAGAGGCTTGACAATAGTTTTTCATTGGAAAAAATAAATATCTGTTCATATAAAGAGTCAAAACTATTTTTGATTTTGTTCATAGTATTGATGTAATGATCTTAGGTATATGTGTGTGTTATTGGTTATCGGTATCGACCTTTAGGAGCTGAAAGTTATCAGTTATCGGTATTAAAAAAACAGTTATCGTGCATCCCTAGGTGATGCAGAGTTAATGAGACAGAAAAGAAAGTAACATGTTTAAAACCTTATGTGAAAACAGAGGCATGATTTAAGCAAGTAGATAAAAACCTCAGAGGAACAAAAGTGTGTTTGTAAATGACAGCACAAGAGTTGCATTTAGAGACTGGATGAAAACAGAGGTTTGGTGTGATGCTCTTAAAGACCTTGTATGAAGGCGGAGGTGTGGGTGACAGGCATTGAGCCATCATAAGGGATGGACAGCAATTCATCCGTTGTCATGGAGTGTCTGTCATGGTTACCATGGTGATGCAGGGAGCTCACAGGGAGGTTCAAGAAATCTAACTCCCAATCTGTCAAATGCTCCCTCAGTACTACAGGTGGAAACAAAGAATAAAAAGAAAAATAAAGGACTTATACAGGTAAAGTAAAACTGAATGTCAATTACCTTGTTAAAAAAAAAACACAATTTAACAAATTCATCATTTAGCCAATCCTATATAAACACATTCACACATTTTAATTTTTATCACAATATGTTCCACTACAAAGTGTATCTATTTTTGTCAATTTAAGGGCTGACTTGTTGATTAGACATAAAATAAAGTGCATTCAAGGTTTAACAGTTTATAATCTAATTTATTTTACATCTGGCATCCTGACATGCTTGAATTGTGCATTAAAATGGTCTTTAAAAATATTAAATAACTACAGCAGAATCAGTTTTCTGTCTTATTTGTTGCAAAAAAATCATTATCAACTTGAATGAGAATGTCATTAAGTGAGCGGTCTGCTGTTGAAATGATTGACATGGCTGCTCCTTCTCAATCTGGTTTGGCGTTTATGCAACAGAATAAACAGGGACACATTTTTATCAAGCCACACCTACTTAAAAATTCCAATTCTCTTAATTCTCCTTTTGTGCAACAGAGTCCTACCGTCTTTGTTCTGGAGGGTGCTCCCTCTGGCTCTGCTAGATGTGGGGGTCTGGTGATGTGGCAGAACCAGGGTTCCTGTCAAAGACCCACAGTTGTGATGACTCCTCTCAAAGTCTTCAATGTAGGCATCTAGTGCTGCTGAGGCTGAATCATACTCCTGTAATCGATCAGTTAACAGAGGTGTTGGTAAGTCTGTCAACATCAGGCATCATCATCAGAAACTTTCACATATTCAACACTGAAATGAAAAATATGATACCAAGTAATGCCATGAGGAGACTGTGCTCTCACTCCTCTTCACTTTCACAACTCACACTTCTAGAACCATCTTAACTGTTATATTTGAAATCCACTGTGGTCATGTACAGTGGAGGAAATAAGTATTTGATCCCGCGCTGATTTTGGCAGTTGTCATAAGAAATAAATAAACAGTCTCAGATTTTTATGGCAGCTTTATTTTAACAGTTATAGAAAGAATATTGAAAAACAAAAATGAGAAAATTACATGAAATGAAAAATAAAAATTAATTTGCAAGTCATTGAGGGAAATAACTAGTGATGTTATGAGTGAAGCGAAGCCCCGAAGCGCGTATCGAGAAATGAGGGGGCGTGTCCGTGAAGCGCGTATCAAGAGTCGCTTCATTTGGGGAGGAGCCAAAAGTGATGATGTCCGAAGCTTCACCGCCTGGCTGTACCATGTGACTGCTTCGGGAAGTGGTTCATTTCTTGTCTCAAGAAATGGGGTTTGACAGCTTTATAAACGCCACAGGCTCCATTCAAAATGTGGGTTTTTGTAGGCGAGTTGTGGTCAGTTCAGAGTGTGGATAGAGTTTGGATAGCTTGGATACTAGAATTTGGATAGCGTGTATATAGTTTGTGGTAGTTCAGTATATAGTTTGTACATGATGGCACAAACATTTTTATGCAGCCCAGCATCCTCTGTGCCATGTGAAAGGGTGTTCTCCAAGGCTGGAGAGATTGAAAAAAAAAGGAATCGGTTAAAACCAAAAACTGTGGAAAAATTGCTATTTCCAAATAAATATACATAAAATAACCCCTTTAATGGTCGTCATTGTCCAAAGCATATTGATTGTACTCCCTCCGTAGTTCCACAAACAATTTTTAGTGTTCTCTGCCAGCACGAACTCCGTTGTTCTGGTAGTGCAGTGGCTAGGGCAGGCGGCCAGGTAACATAGTTTTCGTGGGTTCGACTCCCGGCTCGGCGACTCTTTTGACGCGTGTCTGCCCAGTTCTTATGATACTACTTTGGGAAACATTAAACAGAGATTACTTTCAGACAATATTTTATGCACTTGATCATTTATGTAGACCAATTATTTGGTCATACACATTTTGTTATTCACAGTCATTCGCAAGAGCCATGACTGATACATAAATTCAATGCATCACATCTTAAGATTCAGCTGGCTGTGATTATAAACCTGACCAGTAGGTGGTGTCATGTGCATATGAAGCAGCAAGAAATGTACCATTTCTCGAACCATCTGGCCAATGTGTGACACTGCTTCACGGGGCTTCATCTCACCATCACTAGAAATAAGTATTTGATTCCCTACCAACCTTGACCAGTGTTGGCTCCCACAGACCACTGGCATACTCCTAATCTCACTGAAGTAATTACCTGCATGAGAGACACCTGTTCCAAATAGTCACCTGTATAAAAAGCCATCTGCCCACAGACTCAGTAGTACTCCACCATCTCCACCATGGGCAAGACTAAAGAGCTGTCAAAAGATGTCAGGGACAAAGTTGTTGAACTCCACAAGGCTGGAATGGGCTACAAAACCAAAAGAAGCTGAATGAGAAGGTGACAACTGATGGTGCAATTATTTGGAAGTGGAAGAAGTACAACATGACTGTTAATCAACCTAGGCTGGGGGCTCCATGGAAGATATCACCTGGTGGGGTCTCAATGATCATGAGAAAGGTTAGAGATCAGCTGAGAACTACACGGGAGGAGCTGGTTAATGATCTCAAGGCAGCTGGGACCACAGTCACCAAGAAAACTATTGGTAATACACTGAGATGCAATGGTTTAAAATCCTGCAGTGGTCCAAGGTCCCTCTGCTCAAGAAGGCTCACATCCAGGCCCGACTCAGGTTTGCCAACGAACATATTAATGACTCAGAAAGAGACTGGGAGAAGGTGCTGTGGTCAGGTGAGACTAAAACTGAGCTCTTTGGCCTCAACTCAACTCGACGTGTTTGGTGGAAGAGAAATGCTGAATATGACCCCCAAAACACCATCCCTACTGTCAAGCATGGCGGTGGAAGCCTTATGCTTTGGGGGTGTTTCTCTTCTAAGGGGACAGGTCGACTTCACCGCATCAATGGGAAGATGAACGGGGGCATGTACCGCAGAATCTTGGGTGACAACCTCCTTGCCTCCACAAGGACATTGAAAATGGGTCGTGGACGGGTCTTCCAGCATGACAACAACCCAAAACATACAGCCAAGGAAACAAAGGAGTGGCTCCATAAGAAGCACATCAAGGTCATGGAATGGCCTAGCCAGTCTCCTGACCTTAATCCTATTAAACATCTATGGAGAGAGCTGAAGCTGAGAGTTTCCAAGCACAAGCCTCAAAACCTTCAGGATTTGGAGATGATTTGCAAAGAGGAGTGGACGAAAATTACTCCTGATGTGTTTAAATCTAGTAAGAAACTACAAGAAACGTCTGACAGCTGTGCTGCCAACAAGGGTTTTACCACCAAGTATTAGATTATGTTTTGCTAGGGGATCAAATACTTATTTCCCTCAATGACTTGCAAATTAATTTTTATTTTTCATTTCATGTAATTTTCTCATTTTTTTTTTTCAATATTCTCTCTATAACTGTTAAAATAAAGCTGCCATAGAAGTCTGAGACTGTTCATTTATTTCTTAGTACGACAACTGTTAAAATGAGCGGGGGATCAAATACTTATTTCCTCCACTGTATAGAACCAAAATGAAAACACTCTGTCCTGGTCAAATACTTCTGGACCCAACTGTGTTTCTATGATCCTTTCAACTTACATAATGCTTAATTTATATTATATTTTACATTTTGTACTGTACTTCACTGAAAGCAAATAGTTACACACTGTTTTTGCAAACTATCCATTTGTTTTACCACAGTTTACAAGAAATCTCAATTTAAATGCTTAGTTTTGAAAAATTAATTCCAGGAAACATGTCTCTGACACATCGAGCTAATTCAAATTTACATTTTTATGCTTCATACTCCAATTGAACTACCAGCCACCGCTGGCCAAAACAAACTAAACTAATAACAACATGGGAAGTTTCCTCAACTAAAACCACATTATCACTGCGAGGCTGATTGTTCACAGTAAAGCAACAGTACAGTTAACCTTGTGTCTGTATGTAAAGGTGCTGTTGTGTTCAGGAGGCAGCAGGAGACCAGAGCTGGACAGCAGGGAGGTCACCGTAGACTCAGGAGATGCCAGGTCACCAGCTAAACTGCTCCACTCCATTCTGTTAAAAGATTAAATAACAGTCACATGAAACAAAACATAGACATTCAGTTACTTCTCTTTTTCATGAATTAGAACATTGAGGGGAAAAAAGGGGGAAAAGAAAACTCATATAATCTTCATCAGGTTTAGAAAGTTTTTTTTTTGTCTGTATCTTGTATTATTTAAAATTAAAAGTGTGTCTTAGCCTTTTATACATATTCTTAAGGTTTTGAAAAAGGTATCAAATATATTACTAGCATTTAAAAAACAGCTGTGTGGTTTAGATTTGCAAAGTTACAAATGAAGAAATAGTGGCTTTCCAAACAATCAAGACAAAAATCCAAAGTAGGAATACTGCATAACAGCACATTTGACAAAAACCAAAGACTTCATTAGCAACTATTACACATGGTGGTGGTGGTGGTGGGTGGTGGGGGGGGGGGGGTGATGTTTTTAAATTAAACATTTAAATCAAATCAAAATCTTGTCGTAGTAGACTTTGCCAAACGGACGTTGAATTGTTATCCAGTTAGTCGATGTAATATCATATCATACCTAACTTGTGATTTACAACCCTAGTATCTGCTTGGTTTATCCTCCTTCCAATAGTTTGTTTTGACATCAAAACAAACTATTGGAAGGAGGATAAACCAACTGACAACTGTTAAATTTGCTTTTGTTCCGATCGAACTGAAAATTAGCTGAGAACAGCAACGAGCAGCAATAATTAAAGTCAAAAGTATTAGATTACACCTAATTACTTCAGGAGCAGCCTGATAACTGTGGTCGAGTGAAAAAGCCCAAACTTACCACTACTAAATGAAGTTAGACAGCGCTGCGATAAACAGAAGTTTGAATACAGCCGTTACACAAACGAATAACTACCAACGAAAATAACTAACGACTTTATCAAACACTGCCGCTCTATGTTGCTAAATCAATGTCCTCTTTCCAGGAATATGTGCACAATATTGTTTAAAAAATACTGAAGATTCGGGAATCCTGAGTGAAGTTTTATGGGAAACGATCAGGGGTCTGTGTTTTTTTTTAAAGGTGATGACGCAGTAAATGAAGGCGGAGCCGGAAATGACGTTAGAAGCTACGACAGATTCAAAATAGACTAGACAAACGGAGGTTGGGGAAGGACTTTTTTTTAATCTATCTGTGCTACTAGATATATTTACCAACATAAGAGATCAAACAGAGATTTGCATTCTCAATGCGCGTTTGACTGTATATTTAGTGTGTTTTTGAAAAGACAGGAATTAAAACTGTGGTCCCCTCTTGGGGACTGTTCCAAGGGGAAGATATCGCCCTCTGCTGTCCGTCTGAGGTCAGTGCTAGTTCAGACTGAAAGGGACAGGTAAAGAGGTGTTTTCAAGCATGTGGAAGCCACTAAGAAGGCTTTACCTGAGACTGTTTCTTTGGTACAAACCGTTTTAATGTGCTTTTTGTTCTTCAGGATGATATAATTACCATTTGTCCTTTATCATAACTAATAACATAGGGGAAAAAAACACTGATAAAGAGCATTGACTGTCTAGCTATGAGAGTCCTGTTTCCTTATGTGGACTTTGGAAAACAAGGATTGCAGTTGTGCAAATCTACAGAGAACCCCTGCCTTTGGCCCAAAGAGAGCTGGGATAGGCTCCAACAGATCCCCATGACACTGCAGAGGATTAAACGGATATAGATAATGGATGGATGGACCGTTAGGTGAATTATGAGCACAAACCTATCTCACATTGTAAATTGATATTTAAGCACCAAGATATATCAATATTATTTTAAAGAGAATTAGCCAGATACAACAGCATCAAACGTGTTTAACAGGAAAGTTTTATTAGACTGTCATAAGACTGTTAATTGTCATTTGACTGACACTATATTTTAATTATTTATAAAATTGCAATGAATTAATTATAATTATTCTGTTTTTTTTTTTTTTTTACTGAATTGAACACTTCCTCTGCGATGGACTGGCGACCTGTCCAGGGTGTACCCCTGCCTTTCGCCTGTAGATGGCTGGGATAGACTCCAGCAGATCCCCGTGACCCTTCAGAGGATGAAATGGGTATAGATAACGGATGGATGGATGGATGGATGAACACTTCCTTAACACACTCAAGCATGTCAGTTGGGTCATCATAGAGGAGGTTTGGGGTGTATTCTCCAGCTGGATCAGTTTGAAGTTCTAACAGTGAAAATTTGTGATGATAACTGATGAAAGTACAGCAAGTTGTGTTCATGTACAATCAAGTGTTGTTGCCCCAAAAAAGTGATTCATTTCAGAGAATAGTAATAATAAAAACAAACATTCAAAATACAATTGGGTCCTCGCACCCTTGTGCTCGGGCCCTAAATATCAGTTTCAAATTAATTTGAAGGAATATTTGATTACTTTTAGGAAGTGCAATTTCCCTCTTAGTGTCTCCTGTCCCTGATCAGCAAGACCATCCTAAGTAAGTTTGGACTCCTACCCCAAGTTGTCTCTTGAAACTGCATATTGCTCTAAGGCACTATGTCACACACAATGATGAAATTAGCTCACAGTACTAGTGACTAAGAGACCCAGGAAAGTAGCTGGTGACGAATTAAAACAAATTAAAGAGACTGAGCAAAACACTGAATAAGAGTAAATCAAAGACAGTGTTGTAAAAGCAATTTAATCTCCAAGTCTATGGCAGAGTTTCAGAGCTACAAACTGCAAAAGTTCCTTTGTTACCACTTCATGTGACCTATCTACGAGTGTGTTTCTGAATGGCTAAATTTGTATGAATAAATTGAAACCATATGTGTTAGAAAGAAACTATCAACAATGTGACGCTCTGGTAAAAATGGATGACTAACAAAAAAGGCGTCCAAAAAGATTTAAATTTGCACACATCTACATGACTCCTGTTAATGTTAAAGTTATTTTTCTTTTTTTCTATACACACGTGAGATATTTTTAGGGATGCACGATAACTATCGGCCGATAACTATCAGGCCGATAACATCATCCCGATAGGTCCGATATCACGACGAACAGCCCTGATAACATATATATTTCTGTCAACACGGCAGTGCCTCGCTCCCTCTGAGCCTTGAATGACCGGCAGTGAATGTTATGTTCAAGTGACGTCGGCATAATCAGAAAAACAACTACTCAATAAGGAAAATCAAGAATACCCCCTCATGCCAGAAAACAACTCGTTAACTCGGTCATAATTTTGGTAGTTGCTGATTTAATTGATATTTGCAGTATTTTCCCACATGTTACACAAACAAAATAGAAAAAATAGATAAGCCAGAAAGAACGACTAGCAAATGAGGAAACCTAGGAATTTACGTTACACCTTGAATGCAGCATTGTGGAACAGTGCGCTGATAAAAACAAACAAACATGGCGGCGATAGTGTAGAACTTCGTTAAAGTTTCAGAGGAAGATAGTTCGCTGGTTATTTGTGACAAATGCTCCAAGCGAAGGAGGGAAAAATAGCACAAGCTTTAATACGTCAAACCTGATCAGCCACCTGAAACAGAACCATCGCTGCCATGGAGTTTTGAAATCGCGCTAACAGGAGCTAACATGAGCTAACGTGAGCAAGCCAGCAGCAAGTCAACCCCTTCGCTCCCAGTCTCCCCCCCCCCCCCCCCTCCATCATCTCTCTCATCTAAAGCTTCCATAAGATAACCCCCCCCCCCCCCCCCCGTCCCCAAACTACTAAACCTCATTTACTTTAATTAAAAGGCATTCATTTGAATGGAACCACAAGCCAAAATCCTTTAAACGTAATTTCTTTGTTACTATGGAGTGCACTATTTCAGTTTACTTACACAGACAAGTCTAACTTGTGTCAGTACATTATGACCTGTGCATTATTTTTTATTGTCAAAATAAGATATTTATTGTAAAAAAATAAATATCTGTTCATTTAGAGTCGAAACTGTTTTTGTTCATAGTATTAATGTAATGATCTTAGGTATATGTGTGTGTTATCGGTTATCGGTATTGGCCTTTAGGAGCTGAAAGTTATCAGTTATCGGTATCGGTTTTAAAAAACAGTTATCATGCTTCCCTAGATATTCCACATACATATTTACAGACATGCATACATATTGCTGGCATAGGTTACGATAAACAAGAAAAAAAAAAATTTAACTTTTGGTATTGCAGAATTACTAGGATAAAGTTTTTTTTTTCGATATTCAGAATAGCAGAAATAGTGGAACGACCGCGATTCATCTTCAGTTTTGTTCATTTCCATGAAGCCATCTAAAAACTGCATGTCCGTGTCCGTCACTGCTGCAGGTGTCCATCACTGCTGCAGGTGTCCATCACTGCTGCAGGTCCGCGTCCGTCACTGCTGCAGGTGCGTGTCCATCACTGCTGCAGGTGTCCGTCACTGCAGCAGGTCCGCGTCCGTCACTGCTGCAGGTCCGCGTCCGTCACTGCTGCAGGTGCGCATCCGTCACTGCTGCAGGTGTCCGTCACTGCTGCAGGTATGCGTCCGTCACTGCTGCAGGTCCGCGTCCGTCACTGCAGCAGGTCCGCGTCCGTCACCGCTGCAGGTCCGCGTCCGTCACTGCAGCAGGTCCGCGTCCGTCACCGCTGCAGGTCCGCGTCCGTCACTGCTGCAGGTGCGCATCCGTCACTGCTGCAGGTATGCGTCCGTCACAGCTGCAGGTGCGCGTCCGTCACTGCTGCAGGTCCCTGTCCGTCACTGCTGCAGGTGCGAGTCCGTCACTGCTGCAGGTGCGCGTCCGTCACTGCTGCAGGTGCGTGTCTGTCACTGCTGCAGGTGTGCGTCCGTCACTGCTGCAGGTGCGTGTCCGTCACTGCTGCAGGTGTGCATCCGTCACTGCTGCAGGTCCCTGTCCGTCACTGCTGCAGGTCCGTGTCCGTCACTGCTGCAGGTGCGCGTCCGTCACTGCTGCAGGTCCGTGTCCGTCACTGCTGCAGGTGCGCGTCCGTCACTGCTGCAGGTGTACTCCTAACTGTCATTAATTTTATTTAATCCATATCAGCATGTCCCTTAATAATAACTTCCTTTTTACTCAAGTGGTAAGTCAAGTTAATAACAATCACAAGAAAAGATAACAACCATTCTCCCTAATAGTCTACAAACTGTATTTTGAGATACCTACAACATTCATCCGTCACAGCTGCAGGTGTGCGTCCGTCACTGCTGCAGGTCAGCGTCCGTCACTGCTGCAGGTCCGTGTCCGTCACTGCTGCAGGTGCGCGTCCGTCACTGCTGCAGGTGTGCGTCCGTCACTGCTGCAGGTCCCTGTCCGTCACTGCTGCAGGTCCGCGTCCGTCACTGCTGCAGGTGCGCATCCGTCACTGCTGCAGGTATGCGTCCGTCACAGCTGCAGGTGCGCGTCCGTCACTGCTGCAGGTCCCTGTCCGTCACTGCTGCAGGTCCGCGTCCGTCACTGCTGCAGGTCCCTGTCCGTCACCGCTGCAGGTCCGCGTCCGTCACTGCTGCAGGTGCGCATCCGTCACTGCTGCAGGTCCGTCCGTCACTGCTGCAGGTGCGTCCGTCAGTCCGTCACTGCTGCAGGTATGCGTCCGTCACAGCTGCAGGTGCGCGTCCGTCACTGCTGCAGGTCCCTGTCCGTCACTGCTGCAGGTGCGAGTCCGTCACTGCTGCGGGTGCGCGTCCTTTACTGCTGTGGGTGCACGTCCGTCACTGCTGCGGGTCCCTGTCCGTCACTGCTGCAGGTGCGTGTCCATCACTGCTGCAGGTGTGCGTCCGTCACTGCTGCAGGTCCCTGTCCGTCACTGCTGCAGGTCCGTGTCCGTCACTGCTGCAGGTGCGCGTCCGTCACTGCTGCAGGTGTACTCCTAACTGTCATTAATTTGATTTAATCCATATCAGCATGTCCCTTAATAATAACTTCCTTTTTACTCAAGTGGTAAGTCAAGTTAATAACAATCACAAGAAAAGATAACAACCATTCTCCCTAATAGTCTACAAACTGTATTTTGAGATACCTACAACATTCATTAAACCATTCATTAAAAACAGTATATATATATATATATATATATATATATATATATATATATATATATATATATATATATATATATATATATATATATATATATATTATATATCTATATCCTCTCCATAGGGTGTTTTTAGATAACCACAAATGTGTGATTAACTACAAAAAATGTTATTGTAATTCTCGCAAATATTTTTTTTTTGTCATTAAAAGTTTATATGTAACGGCTGAAGTTTGTTTAGCATATTCACGTTACAAATGTCCAGCCATTTTAGAAAGCCCAGTGAGTCATCTTCACGAATACACGATCTCTGGGCGGGAGCGTGTTTGTGTCGTGGAAGTGACGTCACAGTCTGCCGTTGGTCCAGCTCAGTTCAGATGAGCTGTTGTTACTCAGGGACTAAACCGGGCGAACTCTCGATGCGGGGAGGTTTCAGGATCGTAGTCCAGTCCGCTTCGGGATACTGGTGTGTAACACACCCAGAAATAAGTCCAGCCGGTTCGGGACGCGGGGAGAACACCAGCTAACGTAACGTCCGTGACGTAGGTCCGCCGGGCTGCTGCCGCGGTTCCTCCACCGGGCTCGCGGCCACGCCGGTTGTCTGTTCTGAGCTTGTGGCCGATTGACAAGTTAGGAACCGGACTGTGGGACTGATAAGCGTGTCATGATGGAGAGGAAGAGGACGGATTGTCCCGCTCTGCCGCCTGGATGGAAGAAAGAAGAGGTGATCAGGAAGTCCGGACTGAGCGCTGGGAAGAGCGACGTCTACTACTACAGGTACTCCATTTAACAGAAGTAGTACTACGGGTACTCCATGTAACAGAAGTAGTACTACAGGTACTCCATGTAGTAGTAATAGTAGTACTACTACTACTACAGTACTCCATGTAACAGTAGTAGTAGTAGTAGTACTACTACAGGTACTCCATGTAACAGAAGTAGTACTACGGGTACTCCAAGTAACAGAAGTAGTACTACAGGTACTCCATGTAGTAGTAATAGTAGTAGTAGTACTACTACAGGTACTCCATGTAGTAGTAATAGTAGTAGTAGTACTACTACAGGTACTCCATGTAGTAGTAGTACTACAGGTACTCCATGTAACAGTAGTAGTAGTAGTAGTAGTAGTACTACAGGTACTCCATGTAACAGAAGTAGTACTACAGGTACTCCATGTAGTAGTAGTAATAGTAGTAGTAGTACTACTACAGGTACTCCATGTAGTAGTAATAGTAGTAGTAGTACTACTACAGGTACTCCATGTAGTAGTAGTAGTAGTACTACTACTCCAGGTACTCCATGTAGTAGTAGTAGTAGTAGTAGTACAGGTACTCCATGTAACAGTAGTAGTAGTAGTAGTACTACTACAGGTACTCCATGTAGTAGTAGTAGTAGTAGTACTACTACTACAGGTACTCCATGTAGTAGTAGTAGTAGTAGTACTACTACTACTACTACTACTACAGGTACTACATATAGTAGTAGTAGTATTACTACATGGAGTACCTGCAGTAGTAGTAGTAGTACTACTACAGGTACTCCATGTAACAGTTGTTGTGGACGTTCACTGGGAACCAGTCCAGTGAACCTGCGGTTACCGGCTCTGACTCTGTCCCCCTCAGGTTCACTGGGAACCAGTCCAGTGAACCTGTGGTTACCGGCTCTGACTCTGTCCCTCTCAGGCTCACTAGGAAACCAGTCCAGTGAATGTCTACTACTACCGGTACTCCATGTAACAGTTATTGTGGACGCTCACTGGGAACCGGTCCAGTGAACCTGTGGTTACCGGCTCTGACTCTGCCCCCCTCAGGTTCACTGGGAACCAGTCCAGTGAACCTGCGGTTACCGGCTCTGACTCTGTCCCCCTTAGGTTTACTGGGAACCAGTCCGGTGAACCTGCGGTTACCGGCTCTGACTCTGTCCCCCTCAGGTTCACTGGGAACCAGTCCGGTGAACCTGCGGTTACCGGCTCTGACTCTGTCCCCCTCAGGTTCACTGGGAACCAGTCCGGTGAACCTGCGGTTACCGGCTCTGACTCTGTCCCCTTCAGGTTCACTGGGAACCAGTCCAGTGAACCTGCGGTTACCGGCTCTGACTCTGTCCACCTCAGGTTCACTGGGAACCAGTCCGGTGAACCTGCGGTTACCGAACCTGACCTCTTACCGGCTCTGACTCTGTCCCCCTCAGGTTCACTGGGAACCAGTCCGGTGAACCTGCGGTTACCGGCTCTGACTCTGTCCCCCTCAGGTTCACTGGGAACCAGTCCGGTGAACCTGCGGTTACCGGCTCTGACTCTGTCCCCCTCAGGTTCACTGGGAACCAGTCCGGTGAACCTGCGGTTACCGGCTCTGACTCTGTCCCCCTCAAGTTCACTGGGAACCAGTCCGGTGAACCTGCGGTTACCGGCTCTGACTCTGTCCCCCTCAAGTTCACTGGGAACCAGTCCGGTGAACCTGTGGTTACCGGCTCTGACTCTGTCCCCCTCAGTTCTGATCAGAATCAGTATGTTACAGTTAGAAAAGTTCCAGTGCAGCTGGTGCTGAACCCGTCTGTGGTAAAACATGTCAATAGTATTTTAGTGACAAGCTGGAAATGTCACCAGTTTAGTGGGAGATGCAGTGGTTCTGTGATGGCCAACCCAGTGTCACTGACTGGGTAACTGACCTAGGGTCTGATCTAATCTAGTCACTGAAGTTATGGGCCTCCAACTAACCCCTCTTTTCAAACGTTTGTAGTTTGATTTATTTTAATGTTCAGCTATGAGTGTATTTAAGTGTCATTTGATCCTCAAACTATTTATTTATTTGACAAAACCAAAAACAGGTAAGACATCATTTAGCATAGTTCTGAGTGGTCACTGTTCCTACACTGGGACCACTGGGTGGATACCAGTTATTCTGGCTAGCTTGTACATACTGCCTTATTTCATCCTTATATGATACAACTCTTCTCAACACATGCCTTGCAAAAGTACTGACACCTGGTTGTAGTTTAAAGTGCATGTAATCTTAAGGCTGTCTAGATATCGACATAATGCTGTAAATGATGGCAACCGAATATTTTATAAGTTAAAAAAATCTACTAACACTTGTAAAGAAGCTGGATTTCCTAGTAGGGCTTGGGTTTTTGGAACATTGACATTCACTCTTGTCAAAACCCCTGTCTTCTGATTTTACTTCGTCTTTTTTTATGGCCGTAAAAATTGAATTATTCTTTATGTAAACAATTAAGTATATCCTTATCAGTCTAATTAGAAGATCAGTCAGTACTTTTCTTTGTGGCCGTCGTACTCTGCAACTCAAAATAAAAGCTGATCTGCAAAAATGTGTCAAAAGTAGTATCCATGCGAATGATCAGATCATAGCAGGACGAGCAGTGTTTGCTCTCACGTTATCTGTCAAGGGTTTTTATGTTGGTATACTTATTAATGATGATAATTTAGTGTATTTAATTTATCTTGTTAATAAGTATTCATTTTTCTTTGTATAATATTACATTATTGTGTACACAAGAAGTCCCACTTCATCCTATTCAAATACTTAAGATTAAAAATAACAACATCTTGGCATGTGGTACTTTTATTTATACTTTTTAATGCAGAAAATTTAATTCATCAGGAAAATAAATAATCTCTTCTCTTTTAGTTTTAGCATCTATTGTTATGCTATTTTCTAAATCAAATCAAAGTCAGTTGTCGTTGTTTGTTGCATTTTTCCTGGCCCAGTCACTGCTGCCGGGCCAGATCACAGGAAGTTGCTGCTGCTGCAGGCCTGCGGCGAGGCGGTGATGCCACCCAGCTGGCGGCTGCGTTCACTTCCTGTTCGCCGGCGGCAGCGCCACAACCTTGTCACTGCTTCAGAGGCTGAAACATCTGAGCGCCGTCACGTCCTGACGCTTAAACCGGAAAGCTTACTTTCAGTTTGTTTCTCAGTGTGACTCATCAGTTCCAGTAAGGAAACCAGTCAGCAGGTCAACTTTACTGGAAGAGAAACACCCTGCTCAGCCCTCCACTGGCTCTTTCTTTAAAAACTCCTCTATATTCAGAATCTTTTTCACACCCAAAAAAAAAACATTTTCATGACTGGTGCAGGTGGCTTTAACAAAAGATCAAAAAGAAATGAAATCAAATGCGTGAAGAATATGAAACAATTTTATGATACTGCCACACATGCAAATATGTAATGTAAACGCACGCACACACACATATTAGCTTTATTTTTGTGAACAGTGGACAAAGTAAAGTTCTAAAAGCAAACTTTATTAAGTAAACATTGTTTGTACCAGATTGGACCCCTTTTTGCTTTCAGAATTGCCTTAATTCTTTATAGCATAGATTCAACAAGGTTCTGGAAACATCCCAAAGAGATTTGGGTCCATATTGACATAATAGCATCACACAGTTGCTGCAGATTTAAAAGCTGCACATTCAATTCACTTCAGTTCAATTCAGTTTTATTTGTATAGTGTCAGTTACAATGACAATTGTCTCTAGGTGCTTTACAGAGACCCAGAGCATGGGCACATCCATGATACAAATCTCCCGATCCACTACAGTGATCCCTCGCCAATTCACGCTTTAAGTTCCGCGGTTTTAGTTAGTTGCGGATTTTTCCGAAATATATAATATAATGAAAAAATCGCGGAAACATCACAGGATGTTGTGCGCGTTCTCTCACAGCGAAGAAATGTTGTGAGCCAGCCTGGCCCCCTTTAAGAAGGTGGCCTTATGGGTAATGGTGTGGCCTTATGGGTAATGTAGTGTGTGTGTCGTGGGTCGGCAGAATGAAAACGGGGTTAGATGAAAAGTGTAGTGAGCATCAACAGCAGCCCAGCGTGTATAGATTTACATTCTCTGTTAACCGACAGGAGCCCAACAATACAACCTGTGTGATGTTACAAGTTCCTGCAGTGCCAGAATAAAGTGCCCGTTCCATGCAGAGAAAACCGGACTTTTTCTTTTGTTGTTGTTAGTGTGTTAGCCGCTAATTACAAGCCAAAAATAACACAATACCAGCGGTTTGTTTACTACGGTTCAGAGACCAGAAGCTGTGAAGGTAACAGAAAGACCACAGTTGAGCCTTTGTCTTGTTTTACTGCAGTGTCTCAATACTTTTTTGAGGTTTTTAAACATATTTTAAACACATTATTGAGGCTCGGGAGGCTCCGGCTCCAGATCGCGGATATTGATTTTTACGCAATTTTTCCATATTTATTTCTGTTAATAAATGTGAATATGAATTACACTGTCACAGAAAATATGATGACCCCAGCGTCAAATACTCTGAACACTGGCAAGAGTTGTTAGGGGAATTGAAAATATGTAAATTATATTTCAGATATCCAAATTTAAGATTGTAATAGCATATCTTAAGTCATTTATCTTTATCTTTCTTCTCTCCTCTCCCCTACTTTCCTCCAGTCCTACAGGAAAGAAGTTCAGGAGTAAACCTCAGTTGGCCCGTTATCTTGGAAACACAGTTGATCTGGCATGTTTCGACTTTCGTACTGGGAAGATGATGCCTGGAAAACTGCAGAAAAACAAACAGAGGTTCCGTCATGACCCGCTCAGTCTGGCCAAGGTAACGCTGATGGATCACGCCTGTAGTTCTGCTGGGTACTGATGTTTGTTGTCGGATTATCAGATTAACGTAGCTCTTCCTGCAACAGATCAGTAGGTCACCTGACTAAAAGTCAGGATTGGTTGTGTGGACGAAAGCTGCTACACCTGAACTAGGTGGACACTTTACTTACCAGGGGTGGGACACTTTGGGCCAAAGATATTTAACTCTTGTTATGAAGCTTCCTTACCTTAAAGGTGAATTATTTTAAAGTATTTTTCAGTCTTGGTGGCCTACTTGGACCCTTATATATTTCGGTCTCATAGGTGTTTCAGCATCAACTGACTTAGATTTAACTTAATCCCGTGTTTCCTTTCAAAACTGTTTGGTTGCATGAATAGTCTTAGCCACAATAGCTGTTTATGCTGTATGTTGTATGAGTTTGACTTTTTTTGTCTTTTGTGTTGTTTTCTTCTTAATTTGTTTTATATAGTTATATTTTTATTTATTATATTGATTGAAGAGAGAGAATGTTATGAAAGGGCGAAAAACACTTAAAGCTTTTGCAAACTGTCTTCTGACATAGCAAACATTTTTCTTAAAAGAATAAACAGCTTTTTATTATTTCTTCAGAATTAATACTGACAGTACTTTTTGACATGTAAGAATCTCAATCTTAATCTCAAAAAATCCAGTTGAAAAGAAGACGTAAATTTTAGTTTTGTGCAGTGCTGTGAACAGGTATTTGTCACCTTACGTAATTCTTCTGTTTTTGTAGTTTTGTCACACTTGCATGTTTCAGATCAAACCCATTTTAATATCAGGCAAAGAGAACAGAGCAAATATAAGAGTCAAAAAAATCACTTATTTAGAACCTGTCTGACAACATCAAGTAGGCTAAAAAATCTCAAAAAGCAACATGTCATGGTCAATGTAAAGTCATTCAAGAACAGATGAGAAACAAAGTCAATGACATCTATCAGTCTGGAAAGTGTTACAGAGCCATTTCTTAAACTTTGGGACTCCAGTGAACCACATTGAGAGCTGTTATCCACATACACACTTGTGAACCTTCCCAAGAGTGGCCAGACTACCTGTCATCCAGGAGGTCACTAAAGAGCACACAACATCATCTAAAGAACTGCAGGGCTCACTTAAGGCCTCAGTTAAGGTCACTGTTCATGATTCAACCATCAGAAGGAGACGAGGCAAAAATGGCCTCCATGGTAGAGTTCCCAGGCAAAACCTGCTGGTGACCAAAAACAACACAAATGCCCGTCTCACTAGGGATGGGAAGGTTATTATCGTTAATGAAAACGAACGAAATAACGAAAACTAGAATTGAAAAAAAACAACTGAAATAAAATAAAAACGAGTTAAAAAAAAAAAACAATAACTAACTGAAACTGAATTATGTGTTTATAAACCGAACTAAAATTAACTATAATAATGTCAAGAACGTCCTTCGTTTTCGTGTTTGTAAATTTTTTTCCTCATAAACGTTTGAAATCTTTTAACTTCGCTCCGCCGTACAACAACAACCGCAAAAAAGAAAAAGTGATCAGCAGTGATGGCTGTGGCAAAAGTTGGGAGAAAGTCTTATTTGGGATTTCTTTGACTATGACTTAACGATAAAAATAAGTGCCTTGTTGTAGAAGCAGGTGATACACAGTGGTGCCAGCAGAAAAAAAATCTGATGGTGGCTAGTGGGTGGCAAGGCAAATTCTTAGGGTGGCATACCCAACCCAAAAAAAAAAAAATAAAAAAATAAATAAATAAATATATATATATATATATATATATATATATATATATATATATATATATATATATATATATATATATATATATATATATATATATATATATTATTTTTTTTAACAGTATTTTATTATCAGTTTACTTATATTAACTTGTATATTTATGTTATTCAACTATTCATGACAATACAATGGCCAACACACAACGAATTCTGAAAAGGACTTTTGTGGGTATGTATGTTATACAGAGTTTGCAGTGTTTGTGTAGTATATTTATTTGACTGGAAATACGTGGATATTCTTTATACATGTGCATACTGAATGAGTGAGACTTTTGCTTGCTCTATGAAGTTAGCACGCTAAGCGGAAAAGTTAGCATAGCTAAATAACCACTTTGCTGAATTGCTTTCAATCTACAGAGGTTAGAAGGATGAAATGAAAACGCGATATATCACATTTTTTTGGCAAGAGTGGAAGTACTAGTGAGAAGAAAAGTGAGAATGTTGAGAAGCAGAACCCCGATGTAGAAGTACCGGTATGCAGTGAGGATGAGTCCAGGGTGGGAACAGGGACAGAAGGTGCAGACGATGAATCAAGAATTCCTGGGCCTGCAGGTAATATTCAGCTACTGAATTGGATGATGAAGACACTAGAAATCCATTGATCTTGCTGTTGTGCATTAAGTGTTAAATTAGCCATTATGAAATGTTACAAAAAATGGGTTGGATGTTTCTTCCTTGAAGGAAGAAACATCCAACCCATTTTTTGTAACATTTCATAATGGCTAATTTAACACTAGTAGTAGAAATCAATGGATTTCTACTACTGATGTCTTCATCATCCAGTTCAGTAGCTGAATGTTACCTGCAGGCCCAGGAAATCTTGATTCTTCACATTTTTTTGGCAAGAGTGGAAGTACTAGTGAGAAGAAAAGTGAGAATGTTGAGAAGCAGAACCCCGATGTAGAAGAAGTACCGGTATGCAGTGAGGATGAGTCCAGGGTGAGAACAGGGACAGAAGGTGCAGACGATGAATCAAGAATTCCTGGGCCTGCAGGTAATATTCAGCTACTGAATTGGATGATGAAGACACTAGAAATTAGGGGTGCTCCGATCAGGGTTTTTGGGGCCGATCACCGATCACTGAAATCAATATCGGCCGATCCGATACCGATCACCGATCGTATTTATTTCCCTTTGTTTCTTGCTGTCTTAGACCTTTTCGACTTGAAAATTGTGGACATGCGCCCCCTAGTGGCCCAGACATAACTGGAATGTGCGGTGCTCCACCAACTAACCCAAACACAGCAGCGTGGAGCATTTGTTACGGATAACGCAGACATGTCTTGGATTGATGATGTTAGGCAGTGGCCTCCAGTTACAGATGAAGGTAGTTTATCGCTGTTTTTAATGATTGGTTATGGAAATAGCATGATCTATTCCCATAATCAAACACTAAAAACTGTGGAACGCTGCAACGCTGGCTATAACTAATGTCAACAAGCCATAAAGATTATGCTACTGTAACGTTAACGCTAGCGGTAAATTAGGCTATGTGTTAATGTTATATTTAATTTATTTAATCATTCTCCTAAGTCATTCATTCATTCATTCATTCATTCATTGATTTATAGGCTTGTGCTAGTGCCGAGGGCTACAGTAGCGTCATACTGCTGTTCTTTCGGCCAGAATCGTCCGGGACTCTCAGCGAGGCAATAAGTAGTACGAGATTGAATGTTAACGAAAACTCACCCGGCTGTATTCATTTAGAACTAAGTCCTTTCTGTTGATATTTTTCACCCACGTCTTCCTAACTTCTTGGTTGTCGGTGCGCCCAGGAAATCGGTGCAAACTGTATGGCTGCAAACAAGGCAGTCTTCGTGCAGTAAAGGCTTGTGTATTTCATACTTTCTTCTTCCATTGTTGAATTTTCACGCCATTGTTGGCACAGTTTATGACGGAACATGTATTCCCACTCGACCGACTCGACATTATAAAAATATCTATTTGTAGAAAGAGAAAAACACTGGTTAATCTGCGAGCCGGTGAAAGTGTCGCTCTGTAGCACAACCCCGCAATGGCGGACGGGGTACTTCCGGGGGGGCTGGCCCGAAACGGTCTATAGACAGTGTATGCGCACGAGAATAGAGCATTTTTGATCGGCTCTTTTGATCGGCTTTAATGACAATTCTGACCGATCCCGATCATATGCATATCGGCCGATCCGATCAGGTCACCGATCGATCTGAGCACCCCTACTAGAAATCCATTGATCTTGCTGTTGTGCATTAAGTGTTAAATTAGCCATTATAAAATGTTACAAAAAATGGGTTGGATGTTTCTTCCTTGAAGGAAGAAACATCCAACCCATTTTTTGTAACATTTCATAATGGCTAATTTAACACTAGTAGTAGAAATCAATGGATTTCTACTACTGATGTCTTCATCAT
Organism: Hirundichthys speculiger; assembly: GCA_018398805.1. Lineage (NCBI taxonomy): Eukaryota > Metazoa > Chordata > Actinopteri > Beloniformes > Exocoetidae > Hirundichthys > Hirundichthys speculiger. The sequence continues at coordinate 227,132 of JAGFBZ010000664.1, forward strand.
CCAGTTCAGTAGCTGAATGTTACCTGCAGGCCCAAGAATTCTTGATTCATCGTCTGCACCTTCTGTCCCTGTTCTCACCTGGACTCATCCTCACTGCATACCAGTACTTCTTCTACATCGGGGTTCTACTTCTCAACATTCTCACTTTTCTTCTCACTAGTACTTCCACTCTTGCCAAAAAAATGTGATATATCGTGTTTTCGTTTCATCCTCTAACCTCTGTAGATTGAAAGTCCTTTTCAGAATTCGTTGTAGCATTGGTTTTGCTGCCTGAATGCACTGCATGCTTTCTTCAGTTTCCAAACTGACTTCAGCAGCACCTGAACATGGGTGAAGAGAGGGGAGGGGGAGGGGGAGGGGTTGGGGGGGATCTGAACGGAGCAATGGATCTACTGCATGTAACATTGGGCCTAGGGATCCCGTTGTGGTCTGATTCTTATTCTTACTAATATATATTTTTGTTGTTGCTATTTCTGTTAAAAATATAGAAGCCTATGTTTAAAATATATTTCCTAGATCTACATAAATCCAATGCCCCCTCCTTGGGGTGGCTAAGGGGTGGCTCAGAGTAATCCAGTGGTGGCTGTAGCCACCCCTAGCCACCACATGGTGGCACCATTGGTGATACAATGTGTGGAATACTTCTCAAGGAGAAAAAAACCCACGAAATTTGAAAGTCCATTTGAAAAGCTCGCACAAGAAGGCTAACCAAGACTAGCTGGATAAGCTAGCCTAAGCTAGCCCCCTGGAGAGAAGGCTAACCAAGACTAGCTGGATAAACTAGCCTAAGCTAGCCCCCTGGAAAGAGAAGCTAACCAAGACTACCTGGATAAGATAGCCTAAGCTAGCCCCCTGGAAAGAGAAGCTAACCAAGACTACCTGGATAAGCTAGCCTAAGCTAGCCCCCTGGAAAGAAGGCTAACCAAGACTAGCTGGATAAACTAGCCTAAGCTAGCCCCCTGGAAAGAGAAGCTAACCAAGACTACCTGGATAAGCTAGCCTAAGCTTGCCCCCTGGAAAGAAGGCTAACCAAGACTAGCTGGATAAACTAGCCTAAGCTAGCCCCCTGGAAAGAGAAGCTACAGCTGCAGGCCAGTCAGCGTTGGGAAGGAACGGGAGAAAACAGCAACTATAATGGACTGTTTCCACGGAGACCAGATAGCTGCTGGTCAGTAAATACGCAGGAACACCACAAGCGGGAAGATGCATTGATAAATATGTTTATTGAGACCAGAATGTAAACACGACTATGTGATTCGATAGCCTTCAGTGCTTCACTCCAACCAAAATTACAACCCTAATTTACAAAATAAAACTAAAACTAACACTGAAACTAATAAAAACTAAACTAAAACTAAGTATTTCAAAACAAAAATGAATAAAAACTAGCAAAACTGCTCTAAAAACGAATTAAAACTAACTGAATTTGGAAAAACTAAACTAAAACTAATGGAAAAATCCAAAACTATTATAACCCTGATGCAGAAGGCATTCTTTTAATAGCATAGCGTTAATGTTATAGCGTGTTTTACAAAGAAGCACATAGGCAGTGGGATAGCTACTTACTAGAGTTACTTTCCATAGTAACCGCAGAGGGGATCTTAGCTTGGCTACTACTGCTGCTGGGTTGAGATCCATCAGTCCGAAGCGTCAAAAACACGACACTCGTTATCGCATGCTGTGTGCGCAAATATTTCTGCATGTTAGTCGTGTTCCCTCCCGACGCTGTTATCTCCACTTTACAATGACTGCTAGTTGCCTTGTTGCCATCTTTCTTTGATGAAGTGAAGCCAAACTTTGGATCGTTTGAACCTGGTGGGCGCCATTGTTGTTTACAACTCCAATGCGCGTGCTAAACTGATGTAGCTTAATCACGTAAGTGCTTTCTGGAATTGACTGTGCGTAACTTGCTGAAATTACGAGAGATTTGTGCTTTTTGGAATCGATAAGAGAATCTCTGCATAAACTGCCAAACAATTCCATGGAACTTAAACAGACGGAACTGGTTCTCTACAGGAACCGGTTCTCTACAGGAACCGGTTCTCGATTCCCAACCCTCAGTCTCACATTTTCCAAAATATATTTAGACTTTTTGAAAGGTGTGCGTCCTGTTGCATCTGGAGTAAAACTAACAGCATTTCAGAAAAAGAACATCATACCGACAGTCAAATGTGTTTTTTTTTTCTTTAACCTTTATTTTGTCAGTCAAGCACTTAAGAACAGATTCTTATTACACGGTGGAGGTAGTGTGATGGTCTGGGGCTGCTGTGCTGCTTCAGGACTTGGACGACTTGCCACAATTGATGGAATAATGCTTTGGATGAGATTGATTTAAACTAAATATGTGTTACCGACAAGTGCTGATGTTAAAATGTTTGCACAACAAATGTTTTGGCACTTTAGTTCATATGGCGATACGAGCCTCTGTACATGGGCCGCCTGTTTCAACCGCCATGAAACATGTAGGTGTGACAAAATGGCAAAAACGGAGGAAATATGTAAGTTGGTAAATACATTTTCACAGCACTGTCTGTGGCCAAGGTGAATAGCTTTGTTACCAGTATGTAGGGCTGGGCGATATGGCCTAAAAAAAAAATCTCCGATTTTTTCAGAAAAAATCCCGATTCACGATTTAAATCGATTTTTTTTCATCCACTACCTAAAATCAATTTGTAGATGACAAAGAAATTGTTCAAAACAAGTTTCAGTTTTATTTTGTTTAAATTTACCCTTCTGGGGTTTCAGTTACATAAACAAGCCACAAAAAAAAGAGATGGCAAGCCCTGCCTGCCATTGTGAACAGTGACAATGTAACTTTTCAGTAATCTAGTTTCGAAATGACACAAAAAATAAGTAAAACATAGTATTACAAGACCCCTTTTTTGAGGTTGACAAAATAAAGTGCAAACAAAACTCTCAGTTACCTGAACATGTTTTGCATAATAAGGAGGTGCTTGTGTGGTAAACAAAAAGTATTTGGGCACTATTTTGATTCCCTGAATCATGTTAACTTAACTTAAACATCTGCATCAAATAAAATTAAAATTTTAATTTTAGGCTTCCATTGTAATTTACGAGGCAAGGCAACGTCAGAAAAATATTTGCGGCCCGGTAGCACGTACCTGGGATCCAAAACTTTGAGCAGGTGAATAAACCCCGGCTTTTCCACGGTGTATATGGGCACCATATCTCTTGCAATATACATCACGACTGCATCCGTGACAGCTTTCCACCGGGCTCCTTTCTTATCATACGAGATACAGTTTGTCAACGTTTCCAAGGCGGTAGGTTGTTTTTTGGTGGCGGTGCTTGGGCTGCCGCGGTCGTTCTTTTCGTAGGGAGCAACACCTCTCCAACTCGGCAGCATGCTTCTGTTTAAGGTGCTGCAGTAAATTGTAGTACTGCTACCTTTGGTAACAACAGCCTTTAAACAGACTTTGCAGCGAGGTGCTGTTTGTTCTGTGTCTGACGCCACGAACCCGAACCAATTCCAAATAACCGAGGATACGTTTCTTTTCTTCGGTGTAAGATCAGCACTGCTTGCTTGTTTGTGTACCTAGCACGGGTGGGGAGGGGGCGCGCACTCCGCGCTCTCTGACCTACGGGAGCCCAGCAGGCAGGCGCTGGTGGCGGATGTTAATGAGAAAATCGATTTTCATTAAAACAAATCGACATTAAGTACAAATTCGAATTAATCGATTAAATCGATTTATCACCCAGCCCTACCAGTATGACTATGTTATACTGGTGTGTAGCTTACCTTATGATTTTATTCTATCTGATGACACAATACAGCTTCAATTGTTCCCTCCCTATCAGGGAATAGAAATAAGACGGTGCATTTCGTATTTTTATTTTTATTTTTTCCCCTTAGGTCACTTCAAAAATCACTTTCTCTGAATTGTTTAGATTTATGATGGCTATATGGCTATGCGTTTTTAGCTTTGTCATATGGGTGCAAGTTATGAAGGTCTGCAGAAAGACTCAGTTGAAAAGGCATCAGCTGGGCAGCTTGGTGGTTGAAGCAGAGGCTCCAGTCCTCCTGCAGCGGTCACAGGTTCGACTCCTGACCTCTGACCCTTCGCTGCATGTCTTCATATTCTCTCTGCCCCAGCTTCCTGTCTCTCTCACTGTAAATAAGTCCGCTAGAGCCACAAGTAAAAACCAAAGGGCATCAGTTAACAGTACCTGAACCCCACCTCCCTCAACCTGGAGGGAGGAGTGATATGCAGAAAATGGATGTGTATCAGAAAACATGCTGCATTATTTTAAGCTCGGCCTAAAATTGTCCTATCAAACAACAAACAAATGATTGTGAAGGAAGTGAAATGCTACAGCGTCGGTAACAACTGATCGGTTAACATCATCCAGAAAAAAAAGCCTTATGTTCAACCTTCAGACAGTCTGTTTCCACTTGTACTGCCATTTTCTCTTCCTTGTTCCTTCTGACATTACTTAGTTGACCTCTGCCGTGACGTTTGCTGGAGCTGTGAGAGCCAGCTCCATCTACGTTGATGTGATATAGCGCTGTAAAGCCATAAAAGGTTGTCATGAAAGACAAACTGAATGCAGGTCCAGAGTTACTTTGGCTGTTTTTTGTTGATAGTAGGGCCAGGAGACCATGACCACGAAATTAAAGAAATTAATTAATTTCAATGTGAAAAAAGTTAATTGATGTCATTTTAGCACAGTGTTTGTATATTATTGTGACTTAGATAAAGACCTGATAATATTTTATAGCAAATTAATGCACAAAACCAATTAATTCTAAGAGGTGTAGACTCTTTCTTGTCACTGTACATCCAACCATCATCAATACTCTTCTGCATACTAATGCAGTAGTGTATATTTGCTGGTGTGTGTTGAATTTTACTCATCATTATTTCGGGCACACACACACATACACACACACATCATAGTGTTGTCAATGTAGAATAAACTGTGGGCCAACCCTTCAGTTCAAGTGACAAACAGGTTTTTTTTCTCTGTCTCACATATAGGACATTAAAACAACAGAAAAGAACAAAGGAAGAAGGAAAGGATCAGATGAAAGAGCAAGGGAAAGAAGGGAAGAAAGTACAAGTAAAGGAAGGAAAGACTGGTGACCAGGAAAGACAAGGAAAGACGAGGGTGTAGGAGGGAAGGAAGGTTGCAACCAAGGAAGGAACTTGGAAGGAATGAAATCAAGCATGTCATTCGTTTCATACAGGGAGGTAAACCAGACCTGAACACAGCTCTGCCTATCAGACAGACAGCATCCATTTTTAAACAGCCCGTTACCAAGGTTACAAGCCACCCCGGTAACAAGGTGAAGACAGACCTGCAGAGAACGATTGAGCAGCCCAGACAGGTGAGAAGCTGAGAGATGCACACATGCAAATTCACTAATGTCTCCATAGCAATACCTGAGGGCAAAATAATGCAGTTATGCAATAGAAGGTTTCAATGGTTGTCACGGCAACTCAAGCAATTAGAGGAAGCTGAGTTGCCACTGGAAAAGAAGCATGATTTCCATACTGTCAGTGTTGGGTAGGAGGAGTGACAGATGACGTGATGGCAAACAGGAGAGATGGAAGTTTATGGATGAAGACAGACGAAAGAAATGAAAACTATAGAAAAGAAAGGAAAACATGATCTTTTGATACATACAGTCCCCTCCAAAAGTACTGGAACGACAAGGCCATTTTATTTGTTTTTGTTGTTCACGAAAGGCATTTTAGTTTAAGATCAAAAGATGAGTGTGAGCCAAGAGTTCATCCATCCATCCATCCATTTTCTATACCCGTTTTATCCTTGAAGGGTCACGGGGGCCAAGAGTTCAGTGCTTTTATTTTCAGGTATTTACATCTAGATGTGTTAAGAAACTCAGGACGTACCTTTGTTTGAACCCACCTCTTTTTAAAGTGAGCAAAACTATTGGAACGTGACTGACAGGTGTCTCTTGTTGCCCAGGTGTTGCCTTTTGGGTTCATTTTTCAAACATTAAATACCTCTGCATGCAAGTTTGAAGCCTTGGCTTACACCTACAACCTACAGAGACTCAGTATCTAGGGATGCACGATAACTGTTTTTTAAAACCGATACCGATAACTGATAACACACACATATACCTAAGATCATTACATTAATACTATGAACAAAACCAAAAATAGTTTAGACTTTTTATATGAACAGATATTTGTTTTATATTTTCTTAATTTTTTTCTTTATTTTTTATTTTTTATTTTCTTAAAGCTATCAAACAAACCTATTTGATATCTCACATTAACTTAAATAAGGTTCATTACTGATTGATATAAAAAATAAAAGCTCCTTGAACTGATGGAAATACATGCATCAGAATTACCAACTGAAAAAGATTAACATTTAAAGGATTTTGGCTTGTGGTTCCATTTAAATTAATACATTTAATTAAAGTAAATGAGGTTCAGTAGTTTTTATTTTTTAATCTCATGGAAGCTTTAGATGAGGGAATGAGGGAGAGGAGAGACTGCTGCTGGCTTGCGCATGTTAGCATTAGCTTCCGTTAGCTCACATTAGCACGATTTCAAAACTCCATGGAAGTGATTGTTATGTTGTAGGTGGCTGATCAGGTTTTACGTATTAAAGCTTGTGCTTCCCTCCTCGTAGAATTCACTCGGAGGATTCGTCACAAATAACCACCAAACTATCTTCTTCTGAAACTTTAACGAAGTTCCACGCCGCCATGTTTGTTGTGATCAGTACACTGTGCTGCAGGCTGCTTTCAAGGTGTAACGTAAATTCCCACGTTCCCTCGTTTGCTAGTCTTTCTTTCAGCCTTTTCTATTTTTTTTCTTTTTTTATGTGTAACATGTGGGAAAATACTGCGAATATCAATTAAAGTCAGCAGCTACTAAAATTATGACAGAGTTAACGAGTTGTTTTCTGGCATGAGGGGGTATTCTTGATTTTCCTGATTGAGTAATCGTTTTTCTGATTATGCCGACGTCACTTGAACATAACATTCACTGTTGGTTATTCAAGGCTCAGAGGGAGCGAGGTACTGCCGTGTTGACAAATATATATATGTTATCGGGGCTATTCGTCATGATATCGGACTTATTGGGATGATGTCATCATTTATTGTTATTGGCCCGATTGTTAAAGATGGTAAACCAACATAAAGACCAGAGAGCTTTCTATGGGAGAAAAGGAAGCCATTTTGAGGCTGAGACTTCTGGAACACAATGGCCACGGTTACATGATGTTTTTAATTCTGAATAATTAATTCCGAATTAAATAATTCCGGTTTAAACTATTTTCCTTCAAGTTTACATGGAAATAGAAATTCCAAATTGAGGTTTACATGGAAAACACGTTTGTTTGGCTTTATCCAATTCTGCTTAATGTCTGGGGGTTGGGAAGGGTTCTGATTGGATGGGGGGGCGGACGTCTTTACATCTACTGGAAGAAAACAAACTTAGCAACAACTCGATTAGCAACAACGTTCCACTTATTTTTGACCTGGGTGGCGTCTCTATCTGTGAAACCTCCTTCATTTAACCTGGCCGGTACAACTTTGAAAAGCTCACAATTTTTATGTTTCCTGCCATCTGTTCTTTTAATTATTTCCAGTTCCTCCAAGCCATTTATTAAATAAATCCTCTCTGCTCTTGAACACCGTTTACTGCGTGCTGCCATCTTGAAACTTTGTTTTGAAAACAAGCCCAGCGCGGAATATAAGCGTCATTGCGACAGACGGGCAAGAGAACGAGCATGCGCAGAAAGACGGGAATTAATTTAAAACAGAATGAGTGTATACATGACTGCGGAATTATTCTATTCTGATTTAAAATCAGAATAAACCAGCCACTTACTTTGGAATTAAGTTTATTTCGGAATTGACATTTTCATATAGAATTAGGTGTTTACATGGTAGCTTTTATTCAGATTTAACTTTAATTCTGAATTAAAGAGGAATTAAACTTCCCATGTAAACGCACTGAATCTTATGAACTGATGAGACCAAGATGAATCTCTACCAAAGAGATGGAAAGACCAAAGTGTGGAGAATGAAAGGAACTTCTAATTGAATTGAACTTTAAGATTAAATGTCCCTTTACTTTTGCTCAACTTAAAATCATGTGGTCTAATACAAACGGGGATGTGCCCTGAGAAGTGTCGTTCCAATTTCAATACCAGTATCAGAAATTGCTCCGATGCTGCCAAAAACGTTGGTATTAGTGTCGGCAAGTACGGGAGTCCAGGCACCAGCTGAAAAAGTAATTTATATTTAATGATTTATTTACTGGTTACTTCCACTACCAGTGAAAACAAAATACTTTTTAATTTTGCAATACTGTTTTATACTGTTCTATTTGGAAATAAATATAGACGTAAATGGCTTGGATTTGCTGTATTTATTTATGTTTTATAACAATCATAATTATATTGAAGTTGGGCACAGTGCAAATTTTTTCAAATATCATACTCGGATCGGCAGTCGGTATTGGCCGATACCCGGAACATCACTAGTCCTAAGCTTAGCGCATCGAAATGTAAATACCAAGAAATACCAACTGACATTCTGAACTCTTGTCTCATATTCATCTCTCTTTAACCCAAATGTCTTTAATGAACAACAAAAACAAAGAAATTACCCTTGTCCTTCCTTACTTTTGGAGGAGACTATAATGAGTTTTTTCATTTTTCCTTTATAAGCTTTTCAGTGGGGAATCTGTATCTGATGACATCCCATCTTTGGACAGCTTTTAGTGTGAAGGAGTAGCAAGATTCATTTTTTTATTTTGCAAATACTATATAAAATAATCTATTGTACATACAATACAAATGTATAATGAACACTTTGAGTCTTCAGTTGTTTTGGGAGAAGCGGTTGAAAGGTCTGCGCTCGTCAGATGTCACAGAGGAAGTCCTGCACGCCATGGAGCTGCCTAAAGGCCTGCAGGGTAGGTCTGCCGCCAGCCCGATCACTCACTGCTGTTCAGTCTCAGTTCTGGTATCTGACCCAGTTTTCACTTTTCTCTCCTTTAATGCAGGTGTTGGCCCAGACCCCAGCGATGACACTCTGCTGTCAGCCATCGCCAGCGCTCTGCACACCAGCTCGGTTCCCATCACAGGACAGACATCTGTGGCGGCTGAGAAGAACCCAGCGATCTGGGTCAACACGTCCCAGCCTCTCTGTAAGGCCTTCACAGTCACCGATGACCAGATCCGGTGAGTCTTCATATGCTCACCTAGGTTCAGTGTACCTGGTATATGACTGCAGAAATCTGAGCTGGAGTTGCTACTTTTAAGGATTTGTAATTGAGTCAAATCTGAACAAATGTCTTATATTTACTTTGATTTACACTGTGAAGACATCGTTGTCTTTGGTGTCTGTTAAGAAAAAAACCTATAGATGTGGAAAAAGGCTGTAAAAAAAAACATAACTTTCCTTTCTGGAGAAATCTTCAATGTCAAAGTAACCCAGATGTAGTTGTCCAGGTGTCTGTTGCAAAGGAGAACAACACTTTATATGGAAAGGTTTCAGGTTTTTCACATTTCTGTAAAGAGCTGGAGAAATACTGTTTGTTGCGAGTAGGCTTGGGCGGTATTACGGTAATACCGTATACTTCCGGTATTTAAATATAGCGGCTGTATCAGTTTCAATGCCGTCATAAAAAAATCCAATTAATGATTTGTGGTTTAAAGTTTAGTTTAGTTTCTCTCCTGTATCGCTGTGTGTTCCGCTTTATTTTACCGTTTATTCGTGTTCGCTCGCAGCTCATCTCGGTTTGACTCATCCTGTTAAGGTACTGACGATGAAAACAACACTTCCTGAGTTTGCTGCTTCAAAATAAAAGCTTCCAATGAAACTAATAATGTTGGACTTTAATGTTGAAGAATATATAGGAAGTGAAACGTCCAGCATCAGACGCTTTACTATAAAGTGCGTTTTAGCAAACACACACCTCGGCAGCAGAGAGAGGAGCTGGAGCAGAGAAGTAACAGTTAAAACTACAGTGAAAAGCAAGAAATACACAAATTAACAACTGTAGTTGAGCCAACTTTATATTGAAGCACTGAACTGCTGTTTCGAGTTAAATTCGCCTTTTTTTCAGGCGTTAAGCCCCGCGGCGGTGCACATAATGGGGGCGGCTGTTTTGACGCGCGGTGTCTGCCAGCGGTGTGTTCGCCTTAATAGTCGCGGGAATACCGTATACCCCGGTAAAATGTGAGGGAAGTTTGACGGTATCAAAATTTGGATACCGCCCAAGCCTAATTGCGAGTGCTTTGAATATATATATTTTTAGTTATTCTTACTGATGCATGGAGAGGGAGCAAATAAACCTTCTCCTCCTCTTTATACTTTCTTCCTCTTACAAAGCAGAAGTTGAATAAGAAAATGATTTACTCTTATATGGCCTGGTATGACTGGTCATTTATTATGGCTTTACATTTCACTGAACTGGCTTTATATCTCTTTACACATTTACCAATATCTTAAACAAACTACATATTTATCTGTTTTCTGGATCCACTATGAATCTATTCAAAAAGTAGGACATTTAATGACAGATTTCTCCTTTTAAATAACTTTGATTAAAAGATGTTTTTAAAGATTCAGACACAGTAATCAGAGCAATGTTCTATTTGATATGAAAGAAACATGTCAGTCACACAGAACTAATAAAAGCTTTAACCCAGTGAAGCCCTAACGAGCTAGAGAGCAATGAGACGAGTGTGAAAGACTGGATGATATCAGTTCTCAGGAGAGAGAGGGATGAGAGCGGAAACAGACAGTGAGAAATGAGAAGTAATGAAGCATGACAGAGTTGGAGGCTGATGAAGAACTAGGCAGGAAACACGTTTTCTAAAGAGAAATAACACAATAGATCATATTTCTGTGATTTTACTTTATCGGCTCACTGTTAATTCCAGAGTAGAATTCAAAATTCTTCTCACATAAAAACCCTTAATTACCAAGCTCCATCTTATCTTATAGACCTCAAAGTTCTATATTATCTCAACAGAGATAATATAGAACTTTCTTTTTATAGAACTGCAGTCACTTTCAGACTGCAGACTGTTTCCACATGTAGACTGTCATACAGATTCTTCATTTATCTTTTATGAGCTCAGCTTGTGTTTAAGACACCATGTCTACCTTTAAGATTAATCCCAAAATCTTCATTTGTGATTGATCTTATTGTCAAGGTTGAGCCTGATGATCACAAGCCATCCCTTCAGTTGTGTTGTTGGAAGCCTACTCTACTCGGAGGCATCACTCTGCTCTCTTTACTTCTCTCTCTCTTGATTATTTATTTTTTAAACCCATACCAGGCACTCCTTGCTTAGTGTTTTTGTGTTTGTTAGCATTTGTCCTGTCCTCTCACCCTTGGATCTTGTCAAGGCAGATAGCTACTCTGGGTGAGCCCGGTTCTCCAGAGACTGCTCAGGCCCACAGCTACACGGCCCACTTGGACCCTTGTGTTTTAGCAACAGCACCACCTAGTGATTGGGTACGAGTATGTCACGGAGATTGCAGTACTAGAACAGTTGCAGACCCCGGGAGTTAAGAGCCTTGTTTTTTAGCTTGTTTGCCTGCAACAGCACCACCCAGTGATTGGGTGTCAGTATTCTAAAGTAACTGGAAGATTGTGACATACAACCAAGGCAGTATGATTTCAATGCAAATTCTTATAATTTCACTTAAAACCTACTGTGAGTTTGATTATGAGTTTTTATGATTTTGTCATTGGGATAAAAGTGTATCAATTTTAATACTTTTTATGTTGTATGGCAACTGTCTTATAGAAATAAGAGATACTGATGGGGAACAAAGAGATAAGTTTAATTGAAAATGTAAAAACTATTTCGATATTATATTACTTATAGTGTCGTGTGAAAATAACAAAAACAAAATATTTTTTGCAATCAACCAAAATAATCTTAGTTCAAACAAAACTATGAAAGTTAAAATCAATTATCATTAAATGACCACTATACTACTGATGATGTGACCAAAGGAACAATAGTATAACACAGCCGTTCCCAAACTTCAGAATACCAAGGCCCAGTTTGAAATGGGAAAAATCTCCACGGCCCACCAGAACCTTTAATTTCAACTGTGATCAACATTCAGGACTAGAAGCTATGTTCCGATATTAATGTAAGGGCTCAACAAATAAGGTGACACGTGTTATATTAAGTCATTTCAGTAAAATAACACTTAACTGGCTTATTTTAATACTTCTTAATGTTTTTTTTAAAACCATGTCATGAATATTTTACAGTAGTTAAAACCCTATTTTAAAAAGATCAAAAATTTAAAACGTACTTGTTTAATTTTAATGACCTCTCACGGCCCACCTGCAGTACCGCGACAGCCCACCAGGGGGCCGCGGCCCACACTTTGGGAATCACTTGTATAACACATGTTATGCCTTCAAATAGGCTTACTTTTAATAAAATGTCATTTTAAATAAAAAATTGTTTCCTTGTGAGATAGAGGGCAGTCCAAGTGAAAAGTCCCAAAAATTGTAAGCATTTAAATTTGAAATTGTATTCAATAGTTTAGGTGTAGTTAATTATATTCTAATCACATATTTGAGCATATAGATGAATAGTACAGAGCCAGAAAGTGCGTTAAATTAATATCAAACATTCTAGTGATGGATTTACAGTTATTACTCACACATGGGCTGTTGTACATTGGCAAAGAAGAAGTATTGTAGTTTTTATTTTTCTTTCATCTTTAGTTTAGTGGGTGGTGCTGGTTTGACTGGTTGATGCTACTCAGTCCTGATGGAAGTCTGGATGGGCTGCTTTTAGTGAAGTGAAAGATCACAAATAGATAAATAGATAGCCTTAAATTATTTCAGGCTTGCTCAGGAAGGGGGATTGCCCTGAAGTGTAGACTCGGCACAATCTGTTGGGCTCCTTCGCTGGGCCGTTTTTTATGAATTTGCATTTTATTAATTTTGAACCTTGAGTCGAGTGAAAATAATTGGATAAACTGAATTACAGTGAACTGGATTAAATTGAATAAAATTGAATGAATTCAATGGTGCTCAACATTTAACTTGTTTGCCTTTTGTGTCCAGTGCCTAGAGATTACTCTTGTTGTGAATTGGCACTTTATAAATAAATAGAAGTGAACTGAATAATTAGAATATAAGTGGATTGAATGTAGTTGGACTGATATTCAGCTTGTTTGTGCACCATCAACCAACAGTTTCATTAAGTTGCCAGGAATCTCTCGTTCAATTCAATTCAATTCAATTCAATTTTATTTATATAGCGTCTGTTACAATGACAATTGTCTCTAGGCGCTTTACAGAGACCCAGAGCATGACCCCCGAGCAAATATCATCAACTAAGATTATATCATTAAATCCAATCAATGATAATGGCAGGTAAAAAACTCCCACGTAGGGAGAAAAAAAACCTTTATAGCAAACAGTGGCAAGGAAAAACTCCACTTTAAGAGGAAGAAACCTTGAGCAGGACCTGCTCATATGGGGGGACCTTCCTGCCGAAGGCCAGCCGGGTAGAGAAAGAAAAGAGGGGAGACAGGACAAAGAGAGGATGTAGGACAGAGAGAAGATGGAGGACAGAAAGAGGATGTAGGACAGAGAGAGGAGAGCACAGAAAAAGTAAAAAATAATAATAAAGAAGTAGTGGAATTGTTGTAGGGTGAATGCAAACGGGCTATGGAGGGCCCTTGGGCGTGTGGTCAGCGTAATGAGCCATGATAGGCTCTTGAGTATCAATAATGTGCGGGTGGGGTGTAGGTGAGGTGTGTGCGAGAAAAGGGGGAGGAGGGGGGGAGGAGGGGGTTTGGGTTTAAGAAAAGAGACGGGTAGGATTTCAAGCAAGGATGCGATATATAAATATAAACAGATGGAGGCAGCAGCACTGGGATGAGATGGCCAGAGGACCAGGTCGCCGATTACCACGCCAGTCGGCACCCAAACACAAGTGGAGGAGAACCCCGGGATGGACAGAGGATGGAACTGCAAGTCAGCATGAAACCCAGGAAACTCTGGCCTACAAATACACAGAAAGAAAAAGGGGGGCAAAAACAGCACAACAAACACAGGAAAGCAAAGAAGATGGAGCACAGTTTCAGTAACAGGGTGCTCCCAAATAATTATAAATGAGCTGGAGGAGGAGGAAGGGAGGAAGAATGGGAAGAAAAAGAAGAAGAGCAGTGGAGACACCACCCAGCAGATCATGCTGGTGTCCCCCTGTAGCGTAGGCCTATAGCAGCATAACTATGACAAAGCTGTGATTAAGACGAGCTACTCAAGTCTTACTACTACAACTATAGTTATAACTATTAGCCCCTACACACTATAGATTAGACTAATTGTAGGCTTTACTGAACAGAAATGTTTTCAATTTAGTTTTAAAAATGGAGATGGTATCAACCTCCTTAACCCAAACTGGTAGCTGGTTCCATAAAAAAGGTGCCTGGTAGCAGAAGGCCCGTCCTCCAAACCTACTTTTAGATATTCTAGGAACGACAAGTAATCCTGCACTCTGAGAGCGGAGAGCTCTATTAGGAGCATAACATGCTATCAAGTCTTGTAAATAGCGCGGAGCTAGGCCATTAAGGGCCTTATATGCGAGAAGCAGAATTTTAAACTCAATTCTAAATTTCACGGGAAGCCAATGGAGGGAGGCTAACACGGGAGAGATGTGATCTCGCTTGCGGATTCCTGTCAGCACCCTCGCTGCTGCGTTCTGGATCAATTGAAGGCTATTTAGCGAGCTTTTCGGACATCCTGCTAACAACGCATTACAGTAATCCAGTCTAGAGCTAACAAACGCGTGGATTAATTTTTCGGCATCACCCTGGGAGAGGATGCTCCTAATCTTGGCAATATTTCGGAGATGAAAAAAGGCAGTCTTGCAAACCTGATTAACATGCTGCTTAAATGACATATCCTGATCAAAAATAACTCCAAGGTTTTTCACAACTGTGCTGGAAGCCAGCGTAAATCCAGTCAATCCATTCCTCAGGTGTTTGGGACCAAAGACAATAACCTCTGTTTTATCCGAGTTTAGAAGCAAAATGTTCAATGTCTTCATTATGTGGAGGCATGGTAAGACTTAATTTTATTCTAGTTTTTAATGCTTCTAGAGCACCTTTGCTGTCACTGTGGACATTGAAATTTATCTGTTATTTGATAACTAATCATTTTTAGGGCCCGAGCACCGAGGGTGCGAGGACCCTATTGTATTTCGAATGTTTATTATTATTAGGGCCCGAGCACCGAGGGTGCGAGGACCCTATTGTATTTCGAATGTTTATTATTATTATTAGGGCCCGAGCACCGAGGGTGCGAGGACCCTATTGTATTTCGAATGTTTATTAGGGCCCTATTGTATTTCGAATGTTTATTATTATTATTATTATTAGGGCCCGAGCACCGAGGGTGCGAGGACCCTATTGTATTTCGAATGTTTATTATTATTATTATTAGGGCCCGAGCACCGAGGGTGCGAGGACCAACAAAAAAGTCTCATGGACCCCTGCTCTATCTCCCACAGGAAGTCCGCTATTTTTAATGGAACATGCAGTTTCTCCAATATTTTGGTCATTTCCAGGCCTCATACTTTAACTAACTCCTCCCAGAGATTTGGTCCGATTGACTCCAAACTTGTTTTGTTCTAATCTAGACACATGGCCGAAGAAAGTTTCCGAAGCATATAACTTTTTACCAGAGGGCGTGGCTGCAGTGACGCGGCGAAGTTTGATGTCATTTCGAAGACTCGCCATGAAAGAGAAATGGGCTGTAACTCGGCCATAAAGTGTTTAATCTGGTCCAAAACGGATCAGTATGATCGTAGTCCGATCCTTAACACATAGCAGCTATCAGATTGAGGAACCGTTATGTAGCGCCACCTATTGGCAACTGGAAATGTCAAGTTTTGCATTAGGCATCCCTGCTTCGAGTGTGATGAGCCGACAGACCTCAAACCAGTTCAAATCAGTAGTAAAGTCATTGAAGATGATTGACAGTGAAAACTGTAACTTTTTATCAAAGGGCGTGGCTGTGAGAGTACGGCGAAGTTGGATGTCTCGCCACAAATGGAAAAGTTGTTATAACTTGCACATGCATTGTTCAATCTGCACCAAAATCTATATGTCTGATGATTCTTCCACCCTGAACAAGTGTATATGACAATCTTGGATGAACTCCATAGCGCCACCATCTGGTCATAGGAATATGATTTTTGTCTTATTATGTCCATTATCTGCCTTCTTCTTCATCGTATCAGCCTGAGAAGCGGTCAGACTGAAGTCAGAAGGGTGCTGATGCATGATGTACAATTTCATGTATGCACGTCCAACGGTGCCAGCGCTATTCATCATAAAACAGGAAGTGCTCTTCTCCAAAATAAATTGCCTTTTTGGGGGCCTTAACATACTCAAAAAGTTGCAAAATTTTCCACACATATTAGTTGTGTGAGAATTTTACATATTTTATGGGTGCTGCACATGGGCACACAAAAGTGGCTCAATAGCGCCACCTTGTTTTTTTAAAACGATGAGCCCCTCGATATGCTTCTACCAACAGACATGAACTTTGTGTGACTGATGTATCATCCTCAGACCTACAAAAAAGTCTCATGGACCCCTGCTCTAACTCCCACAGGAGGTCCGCTATTTTTAATGGAACATGCAGTTTCTCCAATATTTTGGTCATTTCCAGGCCTCGTACTTTAACTAACTCCTCCCAGAGATTTGGTCCGATTGACTCCAAACTTGTTTTGTTCTAATCTAGACACATGGCCAAAGAAAGTTTGCGAAGCATATAACTTTTTACCAGAGGGCGTGGCTGCAGTGATGCGGTGAAATTTGATGTCATATCGAAGACTCGCCATGAAAGAGAAATGGGCTGTAACTCGGCCATAAAGTGTTTAATCTGGTCCAAAACGCATGAGTTTGACTGTAGTCCCATCCTTAATACATAGCAGCTATCAGATTGAGGAAACCTTGTAGCACCACCTATTGGCAACAGGAAATGTCATCTTTTGCATTAGGCATCCCTGCTTCGTATGTGATGAGTCGACACACTGCAAACCATATTAAATCAGTTGGAAACACATTAACCTGTTAACGTTCCGACGGCCCGCCCGGCCGTCAGTCCGAATTTCTGTAGTTTCCGAAACTAAACTGTAATTTACACAGCTCAAATGTTATGTGCGGCACTCATGCGACATATCTTTGGAAAGCTAAGATTCTTGTGATTCAATCAATGTAAACCATTTTAGGATATAATCATAGCAGCAGGTACAATCAATGCCTTTTTCACACCACAAACAAACAAACAAGGAGTTACGAAATCAACGCAACTCACCTTATGAGCGTTATAAAAGTCGTCCGATCAAAAATATTCCCACAAAAATGGTCTGGTTAAACTCACAAAGGTCCAGTCGATCCAATCCAGTAAAGTATTTAGTCCAAAATGCATTATTATACCAGAAAATATCCACAAAAACGCCACTGGTAGCTGGTCGGTGTTCAGTAACTTCCACGTATTCTTCATCATAAAATGCTTTATTCTTTGTTGACATACGTGTCTGTGGTCTTAAAATGGAGGGGGTCATCTGAACTTTCGATTGACACCTCATACAGCCATACAGCAGCTTCCCTGTCCTGTCCACAGCCTACAATAGCCAATAAGGGCCAACGTTGAAACGAAGCCATGTCCTACTTTGCTTCAGGAAAAAAACAGCCAGTTAGAATCAATCGTGCTGATGACTGACGCATTGAATAGCCAATGAAATTCTGAAAACATCGATGTGACGGTCGAGGGGGTGGAGATAACGGGGAAACAATGAAAGCCGTGCGTAAATGGTAATTAGATAGTCTCATGAACGCGCGTCATCACGCGCCTCAGCAGGACGCCCCAGTGTGGCTTATTTCTCAGCGTTTTTTTAGTTTGGGAGCGTATTTATTGTAGAAAATGGTGAAAAGGACTGTCCAAGAAGGAAGAGGAGGAATTTGCTCGTCGTGAAAGTGACGTGTCAGGAGAGGGGATCAGATAAGATCAGATAAGAGAGCGCACGCCTGCGCAGAAGACATTTTCTCCGTCGGAGAAGATTTTGCTCTGCATACGTAAGTATTTGACTAAATTGTGACTTATATTACAGCTTATATTATTATTTTACGTGTATATATTGTATCATAATTGGTAGTATTATTCATATTATTATTACGTTTTACTGTATATTTCGACATAAACAAGTTTTACTTTGAATAAATACAAAAGCCTTTGTTCGTGTGTGTGTGGGGGGAGGAGTATGTGTGAGTTGTTTGTTGGGGTGTGTGTGTGTGTGTGTGTGGGGGGTTCATTGTGTAAAGTAGTACAATACAGAAAAGATGGAAAGTTTTGTAAATTACTTATTTCTTTATTTTCACATAATGGGCATTCATCTGAGGATTCAGATGTGGACTGGGAGCCAGTCAGCAAGTGGTCACATAGAGGGTCAAAGGTGCAGATGGACATTGGCAGATGAAGGACATCTCAGTTCCACCAGCTGTGAAGGAGTACAGCCGGTATGTGCTGTATATTCAACTGTATTCATTTTGAAATGAAACAATTTTTGTGTTGCACATATTTATGTTTTTGTATATATTTTTTTCATTGTTGTTCCAGGTGTATGGGTGGAGAGGAGAGATCCCTCTGCACCAGAAGGCATTCTGGGAGACCCTCATCGAGCAGCTGGCAGAAGCAGGGTCTTCCTCCACAGCCAGACCTGTCCATCCTCCTGCTCCGCGTGGAGCACATCACATACTGGTTTTTATCAGTGGGCAGAGGACTACTGGTAGGCTGAAGTGCAGGCACTGTCATGCTAAAACACAGTTGAAATGCTCCTCGTGTGATGTGCCTTTGTGCTTGATACCGACTAGAGATTGCTACAGTGACTGGCATGCTGCCAACCTGTAAATGATTATAATTGTAAATATGTTCAAATATGTGAATAGTTTGCTGTGTTGTAAAAGATAGTCATTTTTTTATATAAATTACATTTTCCACAACAACACTTGTTTTGACTCTTTTTATATGCAGAATTTAGCTTTATGTTTCAGTAACTTTTTTTCAGCAATATTGATAGTGAATCTGGAGGTGGGATAGGATACCTCTAAGTGTCACCTTTCATTAGAGGCCAAGATTATGACTGTACGATGAAGCGTTCAAGAGTTATGTCCTTTTATCCGAAGTATGTGGCCATGTTTATCCAAGTGCCATTTTGGAGTCTCCAAATGGCCATTTTTGGAAACGCCTAGACATACTCTTACAAAAACATGTGTAAAATACTCATTTTTAGTGGTATTGTTATCAAATTTGAACTTGCACTAGGTAAGGCTTCATGCTGTGGTCCCATTGTTTTCCAGCTAATAAGTCACAGCTGCACTCATCTGCAGACATCTGTTTACAAAAAAAAATTCAGGCGGAAATAAAAAACTTATATTTCAGTGTGTTCAAACTTAGATTACTCAATGCTAGTAGCACTTACAGTGATTCTGACAGTTGGGGGAAAAACTTCAGAGTGTTACCTTTCAAAAGACACCAAAACCATCCATGTGCTACAAACGGTTCAAGAACAGCTTTCAATTTACTTTGGGTATGCCTTGGATAGGCGTTTTATGCAAATTATACAGGAATGTTAAGGGGTTAAAGATACCAGAGAGTGAAAATTGTAACTTTTTATCAAAGGGTGTGGCCATGAGAGGACACCAAAGTTTGATATCTATGAATGGAAAAAGTCTGATCTAGTTGTCATGCTTTTAAAGACAAAGAACGGTCTTTGTCACCATCTAGTGGCGGCAGAAGGTAGCAGCCACTAGATGGCGACAAAGACCGTTCTTTGTCTTTAAAAGGCATGGATAATTGATGGATATGACAGATATGACGACAGAAAAGCTTATGGGGAGTTTAACGCACAGATTTTCTTGTAGCAATGCTAATTTGTGCCTTCAGTGTTTCCGTAGCTGGTTCAGACAACAAATGTCCGAGAGAGTTTCAGTTGACTGGTTATTAGAGAGAGACAGACAGCAGGAAAACTCCCATCCTTTTTAATCTTTTTATATGGCCAGAAAACGTTTGCCTGTGAGTATTATTTTTATGTTCAGATGTTGTAACACCGCATTTAGAGAATGTTTCGTTCATTAACAGAGTTGACAGTAGAAAATACATTCACTAATCCGTACATGCTAACCGCTAGCATCGCTATGCAATTTCCCATATAAGTTAGCATTAAGCTAGCGGACTTTTTTACATGAATCTAAATATGTTTGTTTATGTTTGTATGTGAATGTATTTAGATAAAATGAAAGAAAAAAATTATCAGGCGTTATGTTGAGTGGGTCCCCACTTCAAGCCAGTGATGTAGCATTAGAGCAATCTGCAATTATTTTCATCAAATATTTGTCAATATAGACCTTTTCGGGCCAGCCCCCCCGGAAGTACCCCATCCACCATTGCTGGGTTGTGCTACAGAGCGACGCTTTCACCGGCTCGCAGATTAACCAGAGTTTTTCTCTTTCTACAAATATATATATTTATAATGTCGAGTCAGTCGAGTGGGAATACATGTTCCGTCATAAACTGTGCCAACAATGGCGTGAAAATTCAACAATGGAAGAAGAAAGTATGTGAAATACACAAGCCTTTACTGCACGAAGACTGCCTTGTTTGTTTGCAGAACAAGAAGTTAGGAAGATGTGGGTGAAAAATATCAACAGAAAGGACTTTGTTCCAGATGAATACAGCCGGGTGAGTTTTCGTTAACATACAATCTCGTATTACTCCTAGTCTCGCTGAGAGCCCCGGACGATTCTGGCCGAAAGAACAGCAGTATGAGGCTACTGTAGCCCTCGGCACTAGCACAAGTCTATAAATCAATGAATGAATGAATGAATGAATGACTTAGGAGAATGATAAAATAAATTAAATATAACATTAACACATAGCCTAATTTACCGCTAGCGTTAATGTTACAGTAGCATAATCTTTATGGCTTGTTGACGTTAGTTATAGCCAGCGTTGCAGCGTTCCACAGTTTTTAGTGTTTGATTATGGGAATAGATCATGCTATTTCCATAACCAATCATTAAAAACAGCGATAAACTACCTTCATCTGTAACTGGAGGCCACTGCCTAACATCATCAATCCAAGACGTGTCTGCGTTATCCGAAACAGATCCCACGCTGCTGTGTTTGGGTTTGTTGGTGGAGCACCGCACACTCCAGTTATGGCAGGGCCAGTAGGGGGCGCATGTCCACAATTTTTAAGTCGAAAAGGTCTATACTGCTGTATGTAGTCTGGTGGGGTCCAGCCCTCTCTGTCCTAAACATGTTTCCTCTTCTTGGTCAAGCTGGGCTTGATTTGGTGTAAACGAAGAAGCCTTACAGCACATTCCACACCCTTTCTTGGACTTTCTTGATAGCTGGGTCCTGGTGTTGTCTCTTCAGAGACATTGGCTGAGACATCAGCCTCATCCTGCTGTGTCTGAGAGTGAGGTCCGGGGGTGTGTGATCTGGCAATGTCACAATCTGACCAATATCTTTTATATTCATCACTGAAACAATTACTTCCACCATTTGCTGAAAGGGCTGTGGGTTAGGCTTGGGCGGTATTACGGTAATACCGTATACTTCCGGTATTTAAAAATAGCAGCGGTATCAGTTTCAATACCGTCATAAAAATGTAATGAATGATTTCTGTGGTTTAAAGTTTAGTTTCTCTCCTGTATCGCTGTGTGTTCTGCTTTATTTTACCGTTTATTCGTGTTCGCTCGCAGCTCATCTGTTTGACTCGTCCTGTTAAGGTATTGACGATGAAAACAACACTTCCTGAGTTTGCTGCTTCAAAATAAAAGCTTCCAATGAAACTAATAATGTTGGACTTTTATGTTGAAGAATTTATAGGAAGAGAAATGTCCCGCATCAGACGCTTTTACTATAAAGCGCGTTTCAGCGCTGCTCCAGCCTGGAACAGAGAAGGAACAGTTAAAACTACAGTGAAAAGCAAGAAATACACAAATAAATAACAACTGTAGTTCAGCCAACATTATATTGAAGCACTGAACTGCTGTTTCGAGGTAAACTCGCCTTTTTTTTCAGGCTTTAAAGGCCCGCGGCGGCGCACATAATGGGGACGGCTGTTTTGACGCGCGGCGTCCACCGGTGGTGTTTGTTCGCCTTAATAGTCGCGGGAATACCGTATACCCCGGTAAAATGTGAGGGAAGTTTGACGGTATCAAAATTTGGATACCGCCCAAGCCTACTGTGGGTCCTCACACCCACTACTGTCTTCCTCACTGCTGCTCAGCTCTGGTTTCCTTTAGTAATTGTACAATAATGCGTTATTTTATGAATAACTTTATTGTCTTCATCCCAAAATGATATTTGAAAGATAGCAGTCATCTTATAATCAGATGTGTCCTATATTTGAGCCAATATGGTAATTTACTAGAAATCTAAATAAATAGAAATCCTTTTAATGTGACTTTACAGGAGTGATATGAGATTAAAAAAGTATCTATGGATACAGCTGAATAAGAAAGGTAAAGGAGGGAATAGAAAAGGTGAAGACACAACTTAATGGATCATGTTGGTGTCCCCCTGCAGCATAGACCTATAGCAGCATAACTATGATGAGGCTGTTTCAGACCAGTCTGCTCTATTCTGGTCTTCATCCATTCCTGTAACTGTAGCTATGACTATTGGCCCTAACACACTATTGTCGAGACTAACTGTAGGCTCTACTAAACAGATTTCTTTCCATGAATGGAAAAGTTGTCCTGAATTACACATGCATTATCCAATCTGCTTGAACATTCATATATTTGATGATTCTTTCACTCTGAACAAGTGTATCTGACAATCTTGGACAGTGCTACTGTCTCATCAAAGGATCATGGGTCATTCCACCTCAATTCAACAGGACCTTCCCGCATGACCATCTCTGATTTGCTTGATATTTTTTTCTTATGAACTTTGACTATAATGTAGTAACTTTGTGCAATATTAGCCTGGTACTAGCAATAATTTCGGATTTATAAATTTTTGAAAAACTGCCCGTACGGCCATTTTCGTGACATTCCTAACACTTTTAAAATTATTACCATTTTTGAGGAGCTGTATCTTCGAAACCGTACAAGCTAGAGAGCTGATTTTTTTTATGCTGTTAGTCCTGTATATGCACTCCTTACGGGGTCAGTTTCAGGAGTCTATTCATTGCAGTTTGTTTTGAAATAAATTTCAAACATGGTAGTCAAGTTTGCTGGAGACGAAGGCTGGATAAGTTTCTGTAAATCTGCTCTGGACATCAGATCTCTGACTCTTTATATTTTCTTAAGATTATAGACCACTGTAACAGTTACAGCCTTGTTTTGCCAACTTAAAACTCAGCTCTGAGTAGATTCAGCTTCAGTTCTTTTTGTTTTCATACCTCTGGATTCAAGCTGGGCAGCAACCTTTACATTTTTATAACCAAATTGGATTTTCACTGTATTGTCTTGATTCCCAACTGGCTTGGGAAGGTGGTGGACACGTGGGGGGGGCAATGGCCATGGGTGCGAGGGCCTGATAAACGCTGCTTGCAGCTTTAATTATTATTATTATTATTATTATTAGGGCCCGAGCACCGAGGGTGCGAGGACCCTATTGTATTCGAAGGTTTATTATATGTTATTAGGGCCTGAGCACCGAGGGTGCGAGGACCCTATTGTATTTCGAATGTTTATTATTATTATTATTATTATTGGTGTGAATGCATTAAGGCATTCACACCTATTGTTTTCCTGTTTCTCTTTATTATTCTATCTTCTTCCGCCAATTTTTGTCGTTAACTAGTCCTTCAACTTTCACCGCTTTCAACCATTCAACTTTCAAAATGTTCTGTTCAGGACATCAGTTTTGGCTTTGGGTTTCAAATATTTATACTTTTTAAAAATATTTAACTTTAAAACCCTTTTTTTGTGCCATTGAAAATGAATGGGGGGATCTTAAACCTTGTTAAAATCTTCAAACTTTTTCACCGATTTCAACCATTCAACTTTCAAAATGTTCAGCTTGTTCAGGAGATTCCTCCTATGACTTTTGGTGTTTCAAATATTTATACTTTTTAAAATATTTAACTTTTAAAACTTTTTTTTTTTGCCATTGGAAATGAATGGGGAGTTCTTCAAATCTTGAAAAACTTTTGTACTTTTTCAAACCTTACTACTTCAGCATACTTTCAGAGAAACCATTCAAACTTAAAATGTTCACAAAAATTGGGACTATTTTCATATGACTCCGTTTTTAAAAATATTTTACCATTTTGAATTATGGCCGTTTAAGTTTTACCATTTTTTCATTTTTTCAGATCTTTAGAGTGACGGAATGTTTGTAAACATTCTGCTAGAGTGAGAGCCCTTTCAAAATTAAAACTTTTTTTTTCTAAACAACCTGCTCTTGCAGCCAGACCTTTAACCCCACAGACATAATTTATACATCAAAAACGTAGGTATTTTTTGTCCTCTTTCACACAATGTAACCCTTGAAAATGAGAGACTTCAACTTTTCCTGCTAGAGGCCTCCAAATGACAGAAAGTCTCCTATTTTTCCTATACTTTGTAATGTAAAATCCGACCTCTTTTTTCAAATTGCTTGAAAAAGTTTCATGTTTTTACACTGCCGTAATTTAAAAATGGTAGACATTTGCCAAACAAAAAATATATCCCAGAATCCTGAAAGCCTTGTGGCGCTCACGGTTCAAGAATTTTTGAAAAACTTATTCAGCTTTGAATTACAGCTGTTTGTTCAGGGACTGGAAAATCGGATTTTTACAAATACACAGGCTCCAGCTCCAGATGATAAATTTACTTTTTAAAACTGCTCTAGTTTAAAATGGAAAATATTGACGACATAAAATATATATCACCGTAGCTGAAACCCTTGTGCGCTTCGGTTCAAATTTTTTGAAAAACTTATTTAGCTTTTAATTACAGCCGTTTGTTCGGACACAAAAATCCAGGTTTGGACTGACTGGACAGTGTAATTAGGAGGTCGCTGCCTTTTTTTTCTCTTCCCTTCTCACAGACACACATACACACGCTGGAGGAGCCGCACATGTGACTGCCTCCCCTGAAGCCCGCCCCTTTTTGCAGGTTCTTCAGGCACAGTATATGATATATTATGAGAATGATCACAGCCTTGACTCACATATGAGCTTTAGTTCATCCCATTCCTAATCAATATGATGTGGCTAAACCCTTTGAAGCTGAACAGCTTCAACACTTCTAGGAAGTGTGTTTATTGGGGATTTTGACCATTCTTCTAGAAGTGCATTTGATCCCTTAGCTTTTAGAAAGGTTTTTCTCATTAAGCTGTTGCTTTTAACATTTTCTCTGAATTTAGCTGTCTTAGTTGTGTTTAGCCTTTAGCTACATTGGTTTCAGTTCAAATGTTAACTCTTGATACATTCTGCAAAGATGTTCAGCTAAATTCTGCTACTTTTTAAGAGTTTAACTAATGTCTTTCAAATTTTCAGTCCATTGTCATGAAGTAGTTTGACTTTTTGCTCAATGTTATGTAATCTTAGCAACTTTTACATTCTTTTGGCAACTTCAATTCCTGTATGAAAATGTTCATTTCCTGCCGAAGGTTTTATTTTTGACTTCTGCTTTTAAAAGTTGTGCTTTACTTTAATACATTTATGGGAGTTCATCACTAGATTTCTATTCCAATTTAGGCATATTTTCCATTCTCCTACCTAAGCATCATTCAGCATGTTGCTCCCTTTGCTGTGTTTGACATGTTTTCGGATTCAATAATAGCTTAAACATTTGCTAAATATGCTGATTCAAGACTTCATTTTAAATTCTTAAAATCGTACTCTCAAATTTATTTTTACTTTTCAGCGTTAGGTCAAAATTCAGTTAATGCATTAACCTGCATTTTCGAAGGAAATGAATTTTCTAGTTATTATTATTATTATTATTAGGGCCCGAGCACCGAGGGTGCGAGGACCCTATTGTATTTCGAATGTTTATTATTATTATTATTAGGGCCCGAGCACCGAGGGTGCGAGGACCCTATTGTATTTCGAATGTTTATTATTATTATTATTAGGGCCCGAGCACCGAGGTGCGAGGACCCTATTGTATTTCGAATTAGTTTTTTATTATTATTTATTATTATTATTATTATTATTCTTCTCCGAAATGAATCGCCTTTTTGGGGGCCTTAACATACTCGAAAACTTACGAGATTTTGCACACGCATTCATTGTCTGCGAAATTTACGTATTTTATGGGTGCTGCGCATGGGCACACAAAAGTGGCTCAATAGCGCCACCTTGTTTTTTTAAAACAACGAGCCCCTCGATATGCTTCCACCTACAGACATGAACTTTGTGTGATGTATCATCCTCAGACCTACAAAAAAGTCTCATGGACCCCTGCTCTAACTCCCACAGGAAGTCCGCTATTTTTAATGGAACATGCAGTTATTCCAATGTTTTTGGTCATTTCCAGGCCTCGTACTTTAACGAACTCCTCCCAGAGATTTGGTCCGATTGACTCCAAACTTTTTTTGTTCTAATCTAGACACATGGCCGAAGAAAGTTTGCGAAGCATATAACTTTTTACCAGAGGGCGTGGCTGTAGTGACGCGGCGAAGTTTGATGTCATTTCGAAGACTCGCCATGAAAGAGAAATGGGCTGTAACTCGGCCATAAAGTGTTTAATCTGGTCCAAAACGGATCAGTATGATCGTAGTCCCATCCTTATCACATAGCAGCTATCAGATTTAGGAAACGTTGTAGCGCCACCTATTGGCAACAGGAAATGTCAAGTTTTGCATTAGGCATCCCTGCTTCGAGTGTGATGAGTCGACAGACCTCAAACCAGTTCAAATCAGTAGTAAAGACTTTGAAGATGACTGACAGTGAAAACTGTAACTTTTTATCAAAGGGCGTGGCTGTGATAGTACGGCGAAGTTTGATGTCTCGCCATGAATGGAAAAGTTGTTATAACTTGCACATGCATTGTCCAATCTGTACCAAAATCAATATGTATGATGATTCTTCCACCCTGAACAAGTGTATATGACAATCTTGGATGAACTCCATAGCGCCACCATCTGGTCATAGGAATATGATTTTCATCTTATTATGTCCATTATCTACCTCCCTCTTCATCGTATCAGCCTGAGAAGCGGTCAGACTGAAGTCAGAAGGGTGCTCATTCATGATGTACAATTTCGTGTATGCACGTCCAACGGTGCCAGTGCTGTTCATCGTCAAACAGGAAGTGGATGGTTTTGTCGCACGCAAATGAAATAAATTCATAAAAAAATCACATGTTGGTCATAAGAAGCTAAGACTGAAGGATCATGTTCCTTTCACTCAACCAAACATTTCATACACTGCAACATATGGTCAATTCAGAAGTCCACCACTCTATATTTTTCAAAATGTCCAATGTAACCGATGGGCATAATTCTGGCAGTGTAACTTATTTTTTATGGCACCTAATTTTTCAAATAGAGTCACCAAATTTAGTAGTAATGTTGCTGGATATGCAAGCATGACTCATGATTTTTTTGAGAATTTTAGAGGCATGTACTGAATTTCTGCAAATATTTTAATGTATATTTGTGCTAGAGCAACTGTATAAAAAGTTTTTTTTTCCATTGAAAATATTCATTAAATGCCAAAAATACGATGAGGGTAGGTAGCTTAAGATACAAGAATTGTTCTGTATTTTTTTAGATTTTTAAGACAATTTTCTGATTTTACATGAATATTTTGGTAAAAAACTCTGCTCCCTCTGGCGTCTGACTCTCAGAGACAGAGGGTGTGAATTCCTCACAGCAGTTAAGGACAGCAGTTAACTTCAGAGGGGGGAGGGGGCATTGTTTGGAATCATTAACTGGTCTTTGGCACCATCTGTGGCAGAGAAACTGAAGGATTATTGAAAGATGAGAATCTGCTCATTTAGCAGAGGTGGCTCTAAAATTTTCTGGGGCCAGAATCAAGGGGCCTTAATATAGTCATTATAATATATATATATATATATATATATATATATATATATATATATATATATATATATATAGCATCTGGTTTGATGTAAAATTACATATTTCATGGATTCTGGGCATTGTTGTGCAAAAATGGGCTAAATAGAGCCACCTGCTTCATTCACCTGCTATATTGACAAGCCCTAGTATAAGATTTGACCTACAAGAATGAACATTGTGTGCCTGATGCATCTGACTAAAAAAGTCTTGGCACCATGCTCTAATACCACAAAAATGTCCTGTATTTTCAATTGAATGTGCATTTTTATGACTATTTTGGTAATTTCCAGGAGTCATATGTAAACAAGCACCTCCAAGACATTAGGTCAAATTCTTCTCACTTTTTTTGTGTACAATCTACATATGTTTCCCAAGCTAAACTGCAAAATGTACTTCTTTGTACCAGATCATCACCACACATTGTGGTAATGTGGTCACACTGTGGTCTTTGTTACACACTTCTGTGGGAAAAAAGGGGGTATTCCTGTAAGAAACATTTTATTTTTTGTGGGTCATTATGGTTATGAGTTCAGAAAAAGATCAATTTCATTCCCTGTTTGTGTAAGCTTAAGGCTGTAACTAGTTTTGTTTGATACAGAAAAGGCAAGATTGTGTGCATTGCATATTCCTGGCACAAAGGAAATTTAAAAGTAGAAAAAAACTTTTGTATTGACCATAACAGAAAAATAATAATGAAAAAATTGGCTTAAA